>NW_024121099.1:20268590-20489353 GCF_016745375.1 Pimephales promelas | reverse complement strand
TTCGTTTTTTTTCGTTTTCGGGCGAAAAAATAAGTTTCTCCAATCTTCTCAAAACTCTGGATTATGATAGAGGGCCATGAGACTTAGACCTGAGTGCAAAAATGGAGGCTCTAGCCCCTTCCAGAGCTGAGATATCGAAACTCAAAAATTCGCCCCGAAAAAAAAACGACAGTGTTACCCCTTACGTTGTTTTTTTTTCGGGCGAAAAAGTAAGTTTCTTCAATCTTCCCAAAACTCTGGATTCTGATAGAGGGCCATGAGACTTAGACCTGAGTGCAAAATGGAGGCTCTAGCCCCTTCCAGAGCTGAGATATCGAAACTCAAAAATTCGGCCCGAAAAAAAAACGACAGTGGTACCCCTTACGTTTTTTTTTTTCGGGCGAAAAATTAAGTTTCTCCAATCTTCCGAAAACTCTGGATTCTGAGAGAAGGCCATGAGACTTAGACCTGAGTGCAAAATGGAGGCTCTAGCCCCTTCCAGAGGTGAGATATCGAAACTCAAAAAATTCGGCCCGAAAAAAAAACGACTTTGACCTGAGTGCAAAAATGGAGGCTCTAGCCCCTTCCAGAGCTGAGATATCGAAACTCAAAAATTCGGCCCGAAAAAAAAAACGACAGTGGTACCCCTTACGTTTTTTTTTTTTGGGTGAAAAATTAAGTTTCTCCAATCTTCTCAAAACTCTGGATTCTGATAGAGGGTAATGAGATTTAAATTTGAGTGCAAAAATGGAGGCTCTGGCCCCTTCCAGAGCTAAGGTATCGAAACTCAAAAATTTGACCCAAAAAAAAAATGACAGTGGTACCCCTTTCGTTTTTTTTTTTCGGGCGAAAAATTAAGTTTATCCAATCTTCCCAAAACTCTGGATTCTGATAGAGGGCCATGAGACTTAGACCTGAGTGCAAAAATGGAGGCTCTAGCCCCTTCCAGAGCTGAGATATCGAAACTCAAAAATTCGCCCCGAAAAAAAAACGACAGTGGTACCCCTTACGTTTTTTTTTTTCGGGCGAAAAATTAAGTTTCTCCAATCTTCCGAAAACTCTGGATTCTGAGAGAAGGCCATGAGACTTAGACCTGAGTGCAAAATGGAGGCTCTAGCCCCTTCCAGAGGTGAGATATCGAAACTCAAAAAATTCGGCCCGAAAAAAAAAACGACTTAGACCTGAGTGCAAAAATGGAGGCTCTAGCCCCTTCCAGAGCTGATATATCGAAACTCAAAAATTCGGCCCGAAAAAAAAAACGACAGTGGTACCCCTTACGGTTTTTTTTTTTCCGGCGAAAAATTAAGTTTATTCAATCTTCCCAAAACTCTGGATTCTGATAGAGGGCCATGCGACTTAGACCTGAGTGCAAAATGGAGGCTCTAGCCCCTTCCAGAGCTGAGATATCGAAACTCAAAAATTCGGCCCGAAAAAAAAAACTACAGTGGTATCCCTTAGTTTTTTTTTTTTTTTTTTCGGGCGAAAAATTACGTTTCTTCAATCTTCCCAAAACTCTGGATTCTGATAGAGGGCCATGAGACTTAGACCTGAGTGCAAAATGGAGGCTCTAGCCCCTTCCAGAGCTGAGATATCGAAACTCAAAAATTGGCCCGAATAAAAAACGACAGTGGTACCCCTTACGTTTTTTTTTTTTTCGGGCGAAAAATTAAGTTTCTCCAATCTTCCCAAAACTCTGGATTCTGATAGAGGGCCATGAGACTTCGACCTGAGTTCAAAATTGAGGCTCTAGCCCCTTCCAGAGCTGAGATATCGAAACTCAAAAATTCGGCCCGAAAAAAAAAAACGACAGTGGTACCCCTTACGTGTTTTTTTTTTCGTGCGAAAAATTAAGTTTCTCCAATCTTCCGAAAACTCTCGATTCTGATAGAGGGCCATGAGTCTTAGACCTGAGTGCAAAAATGGAGGCTCTAGCCCCTTCCAGAGCTGAGATATCGAAACTCAAAAATTCGGCCCGAAAAAAAAAACGACAGTGGTACCCCTTCCTTTTTTTTTTTTCGGGCGAAAAATTAAGTTTTTCCAATCTTCCCAAAATTCTGGATTCTGATAGAGGGCCATGAGACTTAGACCTGAGTGGAAAATGGAGGCTCTAGCCCCTTCCAGAGCTGAGATATCGAAACTCCAAATTTTGGCCAGAAAAAAAAAACGACAGTGGTACCCCTTACGTTTTTTTTTTTTCGGTTGAAAAATTAAGTTTCTCCAATCTTCCCCAAACTCTGGATTCTGATAGAGGGCCATGGGACTTAGACCTGAGTGCAAAAATTGAGTCTCTAGCCCCTTCCAGAGCTGAGATATCGAAACTCAAAAATTCGGCCAGAAAAAAAAACGACAGTGGTACCCCTTACGTTTTTTTTTTTTTGGGTGAAAAATTTAGTTTCTCCAATCTTCTCAAAACTCTGGATTCTGATAGAGGG
Organism: Pimephales promelas; assembly: GCF_016745375.1. Next base: position 20,486,942 of record NW_024121099.1, on the reverse strand, counting down.
CCATGAGATTTAAACTTGAGTGCAAAAATGGAGGCTCTAGCCCCTTCCAGAGCTGAGGTATCGAAACTCAAAAATTCGACCCAAAAAAAAAAACGACAGTGGTACCCCTTTCGTTTTTTTTTTTCGGGCGAAAAATTAAGTTTATCCAATCTTCCCAAAACTCTGGATTCTGATAGAGGGCCATGAGACTTAGACCTGAGTGCAAAAATGGAGGCTCTAGCCCCTTCCAGAGCTGAGATATCGAAACTCAAAAATTCGGCCCGAAAAAAAAAACGACAGTGGTACCCCTTACGTTTTTTTTTTTTTCGGGCGAAAAATTAAGTTTCTCCAATCTTCCGAAAACTCTGGATTCTGATAGAAGGCCATAAGACTTCGACCGGAGTGCAAAATGGAGGCTCTAGCCCCTTCCAGAGCTGAGATATCGAAACTCAAAAAATTCGGCCCGAAAAAAAAACGACAGTGGTACCACTTACGTGTTTTTTTTTTTCGGGCGAAAAATTAAGTTTCTCCAATCTTCCGAAAACTCTCGATTCTGATAGAGGGCCATGAGACTTAGACCTGAGTGCAAAAATGGAGGCTCTAGCCCCTTCCAGAGCTGAGATATCGAAACTCCAAATTTTGGCCAGAAAAAAAAAACGACAGTGGTACCCCTTACGTTTTTTTTTTTTTTTCGGTTGAAAAATTAAGTTCCTCCAATCTTCTCAAAACTCTGGATTCTGATAGAGGGCCATGAGACTTGAGGCATTCCGTTGATTCCGCTAATCCGCTCCAGGTTTTCCCGCTCGCTCCGCAGTCCGCTCTGCGCATCGTATGTCTGCGGCCCTCTCTTGAATACGACAGTTCACGAAAGCTGTTGCATTAACAGGTAGGCTATGCAAGACTATGGAAGCTTGTTTCCGCCACAGAATGAAAAATAAAAAAGGCAATTGCAACTTTTTATCTCACAATTCTGACTTTTATTCTTACAATTGCGAGTTTACATTAGTTTGAGAAATAAAGTCAGAATTGCAAGATATGAAGTCAGATTTGCGTGATATAAAGTCAGAAATGGGTGTTATAATATAATATAAATATATAGATATAAATAAATATAAATAAATATATAAATATAAATATAAAGTCACAATTGCGTGTTATAAAGTCAGAATTGCGAGATATAAACTATTCCGAGTTTATATTTCGAATTTCATACATCTTTTCTCAGAATTGATACTTGCAAAATGCGAGTATCAATTCTGAGAAAAGATGTATGAAATTCGAAATATAAACTCGCAATTATGTGTTATAAAGTCAGAATGGGCTTTATGCACAGCTGCACTACTTCCTGAACTTCAGCCAGCTCCTTGTTTCCTGTCTGCCATTATTGGTCAAATTGATTAATTCAGGTGTGCTTGACCTCAGTAGTCACGGCAACAATAATCAGACACACCTGAATTAATCAAGTTCGGCCAATAATGGCAGACAGGAAACAAGGAGCTGGCTGAAGTTCAGGAAGTAGTGCAGCTGGGCATAAAGCCAATTGCGAGATGTAAACTAACAATTGTGAGAACAAAGTCGCAATTCTGTTTTTTTTTCTCTTCGAATTGCGACTTTATAACACGCAATTCTGACTTTATATCTCGCAATTCTGGCTTTATATCTCGCAATTCTGGCTTTATATCATGAAATTCTGGCTTTATATCACGCAGTTCTGACTTTATATCACGCAATTCTGGCTTTATATCTCGCAATTCTGACTTTATATCACGCAATTCTGGCTTTATATCACGCAATTCTGACTTTATTTCTCACAATTCTGACTTCATATCTCACAATTTTGAGATAAAAAGTCGCTATTTTTATTCAGTAGCGGAAACAAGCTTCCATAATAGACAGTGGTTGAATCTGCGAAATTATTCATTATTTTTTTTTGTTTGTTTTTGTGCATTTATGTCGGTAATGTTTTGCTCTTGGTCTTCTACTAGTGCTAACAACTTGTACAACATATTCACGTTCTAGAATTAGCTGCTTGTCTAATCAAATTATTGTACTCTCTCTCTCTCGATCTAATACAAATAATAGCCTAAGTATCTATCTATGTTAGATCTAGATCTAGCCGATCTATGTTAAATAGTTTAACAAACATTAAATAAATGGTTAAACTGAAATTATACTTGCTTACATTTGAAAGCATATTGCCGTTATCACTCCGACTCCGCTAACGGTCGACATTTTTTTATTTTTTGAACAAGATAGCAAAGCTGCGCATAGGATTGTGGGTGATTTAAGAGCGCGAAGGCTACACATATGCATCCTTTCCTGTGTATGGGATATTTTCCGAACGAAGGACTCAGTCCTTGAAATTCTGAGGATCCTCGACATTGGAACAGTCCTCGATGGACGTCGATGACGTCCTCGAAATTCCGGCTTCCGAGGATCCTTCCTTGACATTGAGAAACGCCTCGTGTATACTTTTGGTTAGGATCATGGCAAGCCAAGAGGTTCAGAATTACACCATAAATTAATCGCGTTTACTGCCATATTTATTAACATATAGTAAGGATAAGCATGATGTGTATATTGCCTAATTGCAAGCTTGTTTCAGAAATGGTGACTTTTTTTTTCCCCATCATTATTGAACATCATTATAGGAGTATTAGGTTGAATGAGTTAGAATTAAATGTTTTATTAATCATTAGAAAATAGACATTAAGAAAATAAATTATGCAAGTACTTTTACTTTTAATACTTAGCCTACATTTAAAATCAGGTACTTTTTACTTTTTACTTAAGTATGGTTGTCATTGTGTTACTTCTACTTTTACTAAAGTAAATATTTATCTGGTTATTTGTATTTTTACTTAAGTACTGAGATTCAGTACTTCCTCCACCACTGACACTATAACAGAACATCAGTTTGTATTATACATTTGGTAAAAGGATTGAAAGTACACAAATCTTAGTGGTCTTCAGTGGGTTCATTCATTTTCATTTTCTCCACGTCCTCCTGCTTGTCATGATGTTTAATGAGATTTTTCCTATTCAATATGATAAAAACACATGATTGATTTGGTTAATGAACACAACTTCAACTTTCCATGTATCCTTTAAGTGTTTTAAATAGAGATTAAATGTCCCTATATTGATCCTAATATTCAAGCTAATTCTCTTAAATAATCTTAGAATAATTGAGGGGTTTGTATTTTAAATGCTTGACTTGACAGAGTTGCTCAAATGTTCAGCAGTGTGTTAAATACAAGTCCACTATAGCTGCTTTACTCACCCAGTACCCTCGACATCCTCTATGGTCTCGGGTAGACACCTGCCTCTTGTCTCAGGTAACTGCCAAGCCACCAGACAAGCGACAAATGCCACAGAACACAGGATGGTCTGAGAGAAGTGACCCCAGAAACTGTCCAAAAGCAGGACTAGAGGAGCCACAGACACACCCAGACGGGCCAGGAACGAGTTATAGCCCATCCCATTTTGCCTATAGGACCCAATAAAGTAAATTCTTTATTTATATACTATGCATTGACATACATTTTGCACTTTGTGGTCAAAATTCTGGAACAAGAAGAAGAAGAAGTCTCGTATGCTCACCAAGGTTGCATTTTATTAAAAATAAAAACAATATTCTGAAGTAGAAGTGTTTATATTTTGAATATATTAAAAAATATAATTTGTCCCTGTGTTGGCAAAACACTTTTTTTAATGTTTCACATGATACTTCAGATATTATTCTAATTTGCTGATTTGCTGCTCAAGAAATATTTTTTATTACAATTTACTATCAATGTACAACGTGCGATCTCATGAGAATACGCATGTATTTGTACGTAAAGTGTCGTTCTATCATACGTATATATAATTACGTTTTATATGCGCAGAAACGTGTAATACTGAGGTATTTACAGTACTAAAACGTAAAATATTTCCGTATTGACAGCATAAAAACGTAATTTATTTACGTATGAACAAATCCACCGACGTACATTGTATATCACAATGTAGGCTATGCATATTAGCATTATGTTTTGACTCTATTGCATTCCACTGTTATTAATGAAGTTTTCAGTCGCATTTATTGATATAATACATATTAACATGTTGCTCGTTTCGCCTGCATGGTGTTAAACAATACACTATAAAACACATTCTTTAACGTTACTCGTTCAACCATTTTGTAATAGTTTATTTACCTTGAGACACATAAAGCGTTTTCTCCTATAAAACACAACAAAAATTCACAAAAGACATCAATTTTATTAGTTTGATGTAATCCAAATTTCATCATCATGTGCCACCAGCAAGGCTTCATCATGTGAACGGCTTTTGGTATCGCATCGGTTTTGACATTTCGCAAAAAATAAATTATTGTGATTATACAATGTCTGTTAGTTATGTTTTTCTTCTTAATTGTACTTTGTTATGTAGTTTTAAAGAATTGTTATGGGTAGGTTTAGGGGTAGGAGTAGGATTGGTGGCTCAAAATATATTTTAATGCTATTGTTAATAAAACTGCCCTTTCTCAACACCTGTCCGCTACGTTTTATCCTTTTTTATATTAAGTATAAAATGGGTATGTTTAGGTTTGGGATTAGGGTTACGGGATCTTGCATTTATCTATAAAATGGTAAAAGGGAAATTAAACAGATATCTTTATGATATAGAATATACGTAAATAGTTTACGTTTTGAAGCTGTAAAAACGTAATAATGTTACATTTAAATGTTGCAGATGCGTCTATATTATACGTTTCAGCCTCTGTCCAAAGGTAGCCTACTAAAAAGTACGTTTTCTATCTTTGCAAAAACGTAAAATTACGTATTAACAATGAGACCAGGCTGCAATGTAACCAGTGTGCTGCTTAATATTTTTTGATACAGTATCATTTAAAAGTTTGAGGTAAGAAAGATTTAAAATAAAGCTCTGCTTTATTAAAAATGACAGTAAAGACATGTATAATGTTACAATATATATATTTCAAATAACTACTGTTCTTTTAAATTTTATTACAGAAATTAAGCAGTTTTCAACATTGTTAATAATAAGAACCATTGTTAATCAGTAATGGAGTATCAATAATGCAAAATAAAACAGTGCAGTTATATTTATAATAATGCAAATATAATTACATTTTATATAATAATAGACTATTAATAATAGTAATATAAAAATCAAGTAATTTAAAGATTTTATTTTGAAGTGTAAAATACATATTTAATAATATGTTCCGTTACCTGAGAACAGTGGGGTAAAGCTCCGAGCTGAATAATACAATTGTAGAAAAAGCAGCAACTGCGAATCCTTTACCCAGTACTGCCACCACTGTACGACCAATCCACTGATCTGTGTGTGAAAGAAATGGTATTGAGCACGGTGTCTGTGACTGAATAAACAAATAAAAGCCCTCTAGTAGTTTCCCCAAGTGACTGTCATTTAATCACATGTAGCCTACATACTTGTACAACTGTTGAAATTGCAGATTTATTCAGGAATGAAACAAGGTAATGTCCTTATGAGTGAGGTTCATTTAAAAACGCTGATTCGACGGCACCGATAGCCTCACGGGCAGCGCGCTAACATACAGTATAGCGCCCTTGTGCTTCGGATGACACGAGTTCGAATCTCGGCTCGTTGACATTTCCCAGTCCCGTATCCCGTCTCTCTCCCATCTCCCTTCCTGTCCACTCTACACTATTCTGTCACAATAAAAAAACGCGGATTCATTCAGGAACAATACACCACTATGCTCATGTGCAACATTTTACTTTGGCTTAATTTGTTTGGAACGGTTTTCGTCGACAGAGCAAAAAAACAAGGTAACTGTCAATATGGTGTCTAAAATATAGGCCGAATGCAATCTTAGGGCCGGTTCACATATCGCGTCTTTTGCGCGCTCAAGTTCGTTATTTCAAATGTAGGCGCGCGGTATGCGCGCTCATAATGGAAGCGACGCGGTCGCGGTGCGACGCGCTCGTTTTTTCCAGGCGCGTCCGCGCCGCATCGAGATAAAAACATCTCAACTTTTCAGAATGCCGCAAGCGCACCGTAGGTCACGTGTCACGTCAACCAATCAGTTTCCTCGCCATTTTTGTTACCTCTTCTTAAAATATAATCAAACTGGTCCTTGTCCACTCTGAAATAGGCTTTGAACCTCCCATTGTCCAGGCGGAGTTCCTGAATCAGCTGGTGAAATTCCCCATGGTTCTTGCGTTTTTGTAGTAGGCTATGGGGTGCACCCAAACACTGCGGCGTTTTTTTTTACTTTTCTGAGTAAATAAATCTTGTAACAGAGTTACAGCAAAGGTTTTTCGGTGGTGGAAATCCATTTCTGAAATTTCCTTCATGTAATGGAGAGCGCAGCTGATGGTTGCTTAGCAACGACAGACGCCTCCGGAGTGCAACCGCCCTAGCGCTTCTTTGGAAAAATGAGAACGCGTGCGCCTAGCGTTTTCTACGCGTTTTTAGGCGCGATATGTGAACGGCCCCTTAACGTCTTGTTTATTCATCTTTTAAAAGAAATCGTGCTGTTTTAGATATGCGAGAACAACAGGACTGGTTTGCTCCTTGATAATGTGCAATCATGTGGTTTTGCTAGTCTCACCTTTGGGTATGAATATGTTGATCATAAGACTGATTCCAGCCAATAGATGAGCTCCTGCTTCAGTTTTACGTCTGCCGATCTTCTCCAGCAGGTAATATACGAGCAGTTTAGATGGAACCTCAATGGCCCCATACACAAACTGAGTGAGGTACATATTTAGTCCAAAGCCTGTGATGTTGAGGCTTATACCATAGGTTATAGTGGCAACACAAAACCTGCAAGAGAAATGTCATTAAATATAATTTATTATTCAAACAATGAAGTCTGAAATTTTTTCTAATCTAGTGCAGCTGAAGGCGGTCAACAGCCAGGTTCCAAAAGTAAAAATCTGGATTTTAAATATCTCAGCTCTGGAAGGGTCTAGAGCCTCAATTTTTACACCCAGGTCTAAGTCTCATGGCCCTCTATCAGAATTTTGAGAAAATTGGAGAAACTTATTTTTTCGCATCGAAAAAAAAAAAACGACAGGGGTACCACTGTCGTTTTTTTGGGGGGTCGAAATTTTGAGTTTCTCTGATCTTCTTGAAACTCTGGATTCTGATAGACGGCCATGAGACTTAGACCTGAGTGCAAAAATTGAGGCTCTTGTCTAGACCCTTCCAGAGGTGAGATATTGAGATTTTAATAATGGCATAAATGCTACGTGGGATCTCAATATCTCAGCTCTGGAAGGGTCTAGAGACTCCATTTTTGCACTCAGGTCTAAGTCTCATGGCCCTCTATCAGAATCCAGAATTTTGAGAAGATTGGAGAAACTTATTTTTTTCGCACAAAAAAAAAAAACGACAGGGGTACCACTGTCATTTTTTTGGGGGGGGTCGAAATTTTGAGTTTCTCTGATCTTCAGGAAACTCTGGATTCTGATAGAGGAACATGGGACTTAGACCTGGGTGCAAAAATGGAGGCTCTAGACCCTTCCAGAGCTGAGATATTGAGATATTTACAATGGCATAAATGATACGTGGGATCTCAGTATCTCAGCTCTGGAAGGGTCTAGAGACTCCATTTTTGCACTCAGGTCTAAGTCTCACAGCCCTCTATCAGAATCCAGAGTTTTGAGAAGATTGGAGAAACTTATTTTTTCGCATCGAAATAAAAAAACGACAGGGGTACCACTGATTTGGTTTTCGAAATTTTGAGTTTCTCTGATCTTCTTGAAACTCTGGATTCTGATAGAGGGCCATGAGACTTAGACCTGAGTGCAAAAATTGAGACTCTAGTCTAGACCCTTCCAGAGCTGAGATATTGGGATTTTTATAATATCATAAATGCTACGTGGGATCTCAATATCTCAGCTCTGGAAGGGTCTAGAGACTCCATTTTCTCATGGCCCTCTATCAGAATCCAGAGTTTTGAGAAGATTGGAGAAACTTATTTTTTCGCACAGAAAAAATTTTGAGTTTCTCTGATTTTCTTAAAAACTCTGGATTATGATAGGGCCATGAGAGGTTAGTTGTTGTGGGAAGGAGGCGGGAACGTCGACGCTCCCTGTTGCTTTCGCTCCTCCGTGAGAGACGCGAGACTGGCGCGCGCCTTACAGGTGTCTTTCATTATCACTCACGCCACCGGCCTCGTGCAGCGCGCCGTCCTCGTCCCTCGCCCTCGATCATCCTGCTCGCCACAGCCAACTAACTAGACAATTTGAGTGAAATGAACTTCAAACTCTGGTGGCTTGCTAAGCTGTGCAATGCGGTGCATTGTGGGACAAATGCGCACCTTGGTTATTTTCTGTGTTTTCTCGGTCAAGAGGGCACCAAATTAAAAAAAAAATCTTTTACATTTCGACTACATACTGTACAGTATATAGGCTATGATCCACTTTCAATAAAGATTAATGTTGCAATGGGTAAAATGCTCCTTTCAATTTAAATATCAGAAAAAATTATATATATATATATATATATATATATATATATATATAACATTTAGATTTTAATCTGCATATAGGATGGACATCTGTTCTGCTCATTTTTGCTCACTGATTTGAAGGCTTTTTGAGTAAAACAGCTCTATATTTAATTAAGCACACAGAAGAACCATAAGCAGTGCAAACTGATTTACAGAATGTTACATACCAAATGGTTCCTGTGAGCATAGCCAGTCTCCTAATCTTAGGGGTTCTGACAAGGTCCAGGTACGAATATTTTTTCTTTCCTTGATCTGTTATTATGATAGAGAGAGCCTATAGAAGAAAGACATAGCTATAGTTGCCTACTGACAGATAGTTGTTTTAAATTGCGTCAATCCAGCATGTATTGTAAAATTGAAAATATATATTTTCTCTCACCTCAGGTGTGATTCTTGAGATAACTTCCTCCTTGTGATTCATGACAGCACATTTATGAAGATAAAAATGAGCTCTTTCTGCCTTCCCATTGGCTATTAGCCACCGAGCCGACTCTGGAACCCACCTAGATAAGAAACATTTGCTCTATAAAACATTGTTAGGGTTCTTTCAGACAGAATGCATTTTTGCATTACACTCCTCTGCTTTTTCATGGTTTTCTAGACAGACAAGTTTGACCGTTGCTCTCGCGTCTTCTGCATTCATCACATGCATAAAACAGCATTCTAAAAACGTGGCACTCAAGTTAAAACTTCATCTTTTAAAAAAATGATGCTGCATTCGAAAACGCATATTAAGTAAATTCTACATTTGGTTTGAAATATACTTAGCAACTTTTTAAAAAAGTGTGTTGTATAGGATGAATATGTGAAGTAGGAATGAAATTCAGATTGATCGATGAATTCATGTGACCGATGGCATTTAGTTGCATTGCTTCACTACCATTCATAAATCAGCCCCGTGGCCTCATGGGATTGTAAAGTCTCCAGTGGCATGAGCACTTCAGAATCAAGTACTTGGACACATGCAGGGCATGTCTTTAGACATACGCTGTACTGACTAATTTGTGTTTTAAATTAGACCGAAAGAAAATGTAAGGCCCATTACCACCAGAGGACTGTGGACAGTAGTAAAGGTGAAGTGACGGCCACAGTCAGCCATCTCCAGTCTCTGATACAGAACGCAATAAGAGACAATGAGGTGCTCCCAACAGCCCATGCCATACTGTCAATTATACATACTAGTCTCCTGTGCTGAATGTCCACCCATTCCACATCTGGAGAAAGACACGTATATATGATAAGGCCCTTTTCCTTTGTTTTACATTCACTTTCAATCATAATGAGGCATTGACACTGAGAGAGAGAGGTTCTTACTGAGTATGGTTGAGATGATAACGATGCCAGTGATGGTGAATCCACTAAAGAATCTCAGCACTGCAAACATGATGAAGGAGGAAGAAAAGATGCTGGCCAATGCAAAAGCCATTCCTGATATATACGACACCAGCAGCATTGGCTTACGCCCAAATCTACAAGCCAAATAGGGTATGTTTTTTTTATACACAACATTTCATGCTTTTGGCTGTGTTCATAAAATATACACAGATCTATTTTCAATGAAACATCACCTGTCACTCATGCCTCCAAAAAAAGCTGCTCCAAACATCACTCCGACAAAGAAGATTGTGGCCACAGCTTTATTCAGACCTCTGTTATCACATACTAGATCCCACTGTGAAATGAAGAGAGATGGAAAATAACTGTTAAAATAACTGTTGTGATGAACTGCTTCCTGAACTAGAAGACTTTCAAAACGTAAATGTAGATGTGCATGAACCTGCAACCATTAATTTGTCACATTACCCATTTTTGAAAATTACGTTTTCATTTCACATTATCTTCAACCAAGTCTGCAAACGTGCTAGCGCATTGTATGGTTTACATTACCAAATGCTAAACACAGATCTATACATTAGACACATTATTCAAAACTAACAGCTCTTGTGTTTCATTTGGAAAACACTGCCATTGAAATGCCACATTCATATTCCTCATGTTACCTACACCTCATGATCATGTGTAACAAAAGAAAAAAAAAAAAAATCGAAATCAAACCTCAATGTTTTGGGAAAGAAATTATTTTACCCCATTGCATTTCCGTTTAAAGCAAATATGCTCAATTTGATCACTTAGAAATCAAAACAAAAATGTTTACCCTAGCATTTATGTATATTTTGTAATTATGTACTGAATACCCATACAAGTCAAGTCACCTTTATTTCTACACAACATATTGTTTAAAAAATCAGCTTCACAAGAACAGATGCAAATGATCAAATAGGGGATTATCACGCTGATACGTAGTACTTCCGGATTCAGCCACTTCCGTTGAATTACCGATCTCACTGGCGAACTGATGACAGACTACACTAAGTTTATTTATAAGTCATCCCTGGTAAATTAGTCTGATTCACTAAAGTGCTGGCTGCAAATAAACGTGCTACCTTGTTTTATTTGAAAGTTTTAATCCACTTCTTCCTTATACTCAATTCAGTCGGGAATCCATGAAAACTTAAGTAGGGTTGGCATTGTTGGTTAGATTTACAAAGTGGAACAGAGCAGTGACATATATAGCCTTCGTCTCAGGCATTGTTGAACTGCATCGGAAGTGGACATGCACAAAGTTGACAAATCCCGCGCATGAAACCCGGAAGCGTGATAATCCCCTATTCTGTTGTAAAGCAGCATAACAAGCCAAAATTATTATACAGCTCAAGTCAGTTCAGTGTTGATTCAGTTCAGTTCAATAAAGTTCATAAATTGTGCATACATACTAAATCCACTGTATTTGTGCACATACACGTACATGTAAGTGCTATGACAAACTCATGCACAATGAACAAGCAAAAGACGTGAGAGTAGTGTTTTACATTTTTCACATCTGCGAAGTTTGGCGTGTATGTCTAATCATTTAATGGTTTGTGTGTAGAGTTACTACACAAAAACGTTTTTTTTACAGTTTTTCTCGCTTGTTTACACACATTTTCTGGTACTTGAGACACAATGACCACAACATGTAACTCATTCACCAACCCCCTGAACCAATTCTACTGAACTACAAGCACAATTCCTGCTTTACACTCAAATTGCAGTTCTAAAACACACTTTTTTCAAAACACTACACACAATTCTCATGCAGAAAATCTCTTGTTTTCATGAGGAACACACTGCCATTCAAATATTCAAACTGACTCGTCACATGGGCAAACACATTTCACACAGTTTTACAATTAGCGATCAGAGCTTTGGCATAAAATACCAAAACCAAAGAGAGGATGCAGCAGACATTTTTTTTTTTTTTTACTGTAACAGCATAAGAAATTCTGTTGTTTTGTATGTAGACCACTGTATGTGCAACTTTGTGTTGGTTGGGGTGTACAAAATGTTGGATCTATCTCCCATTGATTTTGTGGGAAAAATAAAATACATTTGTTACCGTGTATTTGTGTGTTCTGTGTATAAAAAACAATATTCTCAAATATTTTACAACACAGTTATGTATGTAATATCTGTAGTAAGTGTAACACTGAACAAAAAAGGCCTAAGTCATTATGATGAATGGAGAAGAAGTGTTTTCCATTGATCATAGTGTTTTACATTGAGCACATCAGTGTTTAACTGGTTCTTATAAATGTCTATTTATATGATGGTTTGTGTGTGTCATTTGAAAACAAAATACCATTTTGAGAAGAAATAACATTGTTTTGAATGTAAAGTTTCATTTTGCAGGAGAATTGAGGGGTTTTGCCAATTGTGTGAGTGTTTTTAGATTTGTGTGTAGAGTTCTGAGAATATGAGGCATTCTTTCAGAAAATGTGTGTAAACAATCGAGAAAAACTGTAATGGTAGAATCGTTCATTGTTTGTTGATGCTAGTTCACAGTGCAAATTAACTAATTTAACAGATACCAATTTTCTCTGTGAAAATGTATTAGTAAATATCTAAACTAACATTAAGGTTGTAAATGCTGTGAAAATATTGTTCATTGTTAGTTCACGTTAACTGTTAACTCTAAACATTATAACTGAAATGAAACATTTCATTATAAAATGAAACAGTGTTACCCCTTCAAATGATTTGAGTTAACTCATTGGATTTTTCAGTATACAGGCACATCCTAGCAAGTAAGGGTAAAAAACGTTAAGTGTGTGAAGTGCAGCACCTTCGTCATTGAAATCTCACCTGTGTTGCGAGAGTGCTGATGAATGTGCTGTTGTCAAACTCCCATCCATTCGGACACTCCACTACAGGACCTTCTGTGCTGCTGGAGGAGTTTGGCAATAGATGTAACTGAGGATAAGAAAACATGTAACAAGAAGCAGGAGTACCATCGTCCTGCACTGGAATACTGGCAGCCAGTTTCTGCTCCCGACTCAAATTCCCAAAAATTCCCTCAGCCTCCAGAGAGCTAATGTCACAATGGTGAGACGGGATGGCGGCGATAAAGTTGCTTAATAGAAAGTGGCACGGTATAGTGAATCGTCCGACAAAACTGATGCAAAGAATCATCTTCTGGAACCTGCCGAAACCATTGATCTCCGTAATTAGATCATCAAACTTCATGCTTTTTATTGATGCACAGAATTCCCTCTGTGTCTTCTTACAAAATGCTTGGTGTATATGTGCTGAGTTTTTATGGGATATCAAAGGTTGGTAACTGGAAGTCAGATGCAGCTTGTACTTTGGTCATTAATAAAACTGCTGTGGTTGTATGTCTGTGTTTTAAATGTGTGTATGTGTCCATATTTTCATGTGATCTTTCATCCATAGTAGCTTGTCAGTAGGGGGTGAATGATTTGTAAGTTGTAGTTAATGTTTGTATAAGAGTGTCTCACCATGTGTGCAGTTCATGTGGTTAATGTGTTCGGACATTGACACCTTTTCTTACCAATGAAATCTTGTTAGCAATTGCCATTCACGTTTGGCTAGTATGATGTTTTGTGCATATCTCAGTCTGTTTTTGATCAATTTCCTCGAAATGGAGTTTGCAGAAAAAGGGCAAACTTTGTCTCTAATTACAAGTCATAAAACACCATATTCTCAAGTTACTTTTGTTATTATCTAACATGCTTATTGTGCAAAGAATTTGTGGTTCATAAAACTTCTGTATCAAGAGGATTAAATCAATGTTGCTGCCTTTAATTGGACATTTAACATTGTGTGTACTTGGACTCAAAGAAATCACTTCTATTAATATTCTTCTTTATAGATAAACACTAACAATCTGCATTTTATAAACACTTATAGATAAGCACTAACTCAAGCTTCAAGTTGTACAACATATCTTCCGCAATCATTCCAGAAGTTAGTAAACCAATGCCAAGCCTTGATTTTATTAAACATATTTATAGGCACAAATTATTTGTTGTCCTGTAATTTACTAGGGCCAACATTTCATTTATCCTGGAATAAGTTCTGGCTTTGTGAAACCATTTTTTTCCTTTAAAGCAAATTATAGTATATTGATGAATTAATTATCAAAACAATGGTGTGAGAATGACCGAGTGAAAAGCCTTTGAGCTATTTCTATTTACTATTCGCATATATGTGGAATAATGAGTCCACACAATGCTGACTAAAACAGTAAACACAATGAGAAAACATGCAACACCTCCCTTCAAATTTCTCTTAAAATTGTTTATTTAAACGACACAGTAACACATAAATAGGAAATTGTATGGATCTATGGATGCTATAGTTATGTGTTCTGCAAAATTAAATCATCTTTCCATTTCACCCTACTGCCTTCTTTTTCCTCCATTTTTTGATCCTGTAGTAGTGAACCATCAGTACCCTTCCTGAGATGAGAAGCAAATGTTAAATCTTAAGGGTTCCGTTTCCTGGAAACAATACTAGATAGTTTTTCCACATGATCTTACCTCATTCCCTCAATATCCTCAATAGTCTCAGGCAGACACCTGCCTCGTGTCTCTGGTAGATGATAAGCCACGAAAGAAGCAGAGAGTGCGAGAGAAGACAAGATGACTTGAGAGAAATGGCTCCATATGTCATCCGATAGCAAGATCAGAGGAGCCACAGACACACCGAAACGTGCCACGAAGGAAGTATAGCCCATCCCATTTTGCCTACAGGAAGCAGAACATTTCAATAAATACATATATAATTAGTTGTTGATGCTGGAGATACGTTTTACTTGCATACAACTGAGCATGAAGTTAGATTTCCTACCTTAAAACAGTGGGGAAAAGCTCAGAACTGTATAAAATAACTGTACCAAAAGACGTGGCGGAGCAGCCTTTTCCCAGCACGGCTATTACCGTACGAACCACTTTCTTATCTGAATGGCAAGATAAATCATTGTTGTACTGGATCTTTTCATCAAACCTACATTGTCATTCATTCTTCATGTCAAAAAGTCAATAAGTTGTAAGTCTCTCACCTTTGGGTATGAATATGTTAATCACAAGGCTGATTCCAACTAATAGCAAGGATCCAGCTTGAGTTATGTGTCTTCCAAACTTATCCAACAGATAATAGATGCTCAGTTTGGCAGGAATCTCAATTGCACCATACACAAACTGAGTGAGGTATATATTTAGTCCAAAGCTTGAAATGTTGAAACTAATTCCATAGGCAACAGTGGCGACAGCAAACCTGGCAGTTAGAAAGCAGCAGGAACGTGCAAAATTAGATTAATCTGAACACCCTTTCACTGATGCCACTGTGGTGTGTGTTTGTGATTGTGATTTGACACACCAGGTGATTCCTGTGAGTAAAGCCAGCCTCCTCATCTTAGGAGTCTTGATCAGATCCAGGTATGAATACTTCCTGTTTCCTCTTCCAGTAACTATGATTTTAGCCAACTCCTAGACAGAGAGAGAAAAAACAAGATGTTCAGATGTAAGCAAACTATGCTAAAGTAAAAGCAAGAAAACAAACAGAGACACAATTAACACCATTGTAAACAATGTGTTATTTTATTTTTTTTAGAAATGACAGACTCTCTGATGATGTATACTAGACTTCTCTATTTTTTTGCTCAACCTGCTCTACATTTTTCCTTTTTCAATATTCAGTTTCACTGCTTTAAAGACAAACATAAATAGTGAGTAAAGCCAAAATATTAAATGTCACAGATATATATTCACTGACTAAGAAATAACAGTATTGTTCCTCAGTTATTCCTCTTTGAAAGAAAAAAAAGTATCATCTGTATGGACAGTAATCCTCGTTTGGTTTTTGACTACTTAAAGTGTGTACAATTAAAGTGTGCACAATTTTTTTTTAATCATTTTACTCGTGAGTAAATTACTCAAATTTACTCATGAAGCCACATTAAGATCTCTATATCTCTGGGATTGATACCAAAAGGAAAGTTTGTTAAGAACCAGAATCTAAAAGAAAATTAGAAGAGCTTTTTGCCATTTTTTTAACTGTCACTGTTGGCGTACAATGCAACAAACCTTGCTAAAGTCAACAGATTTGACTAATAGACCTACCAATCTCTGTGTAAAAATAAAAATGATGATGCTGCCATCTTTATAAAGTCATTTTAACCCCCATATAATTTGGCTCCAAATCTCAGGTGAAAATTTTGAACCCCTTTTACAATAGTGTACTCTGTGACTTTTAATATTTTGGCTTTCATCACTATTTATGTTAGTCTTTCTACATAAAAAAAAAAATATAAACAAAATTGTTTCTGAAAAAAAAAAAGTTTCTGAAATTTGGTTGATTTGAGACAGAATTACCTACACAGTACCATTCATTCCTAGCAAAAAATATGCTGCTGATATTTTTACTAACATTTTAGATTTCTTTCTGTAATCTCTCACCTCAGGGTTTATCCTAGCAGTGCTTTCTTTTTTACGATTCATGACAGCACATTTATGAAGATAATTGTAAGCTTTATCTGTCTTCCCATTGGCAATCAGCCACCGAGCCGACTCTGGAATCCACCTATAAAATTATTCACATTAATTATTATTTCATATTGAGAATGTACTGCTTTTACACTCTGATCTGCAAGCGACTTTCTTGGAAAAGACATATGTACCGGATGACTTACAGATATTTTAAGACATCAACTTAGTATTGGTTTATTTATACTCACCACCAAGTGATTATGGCAATAATGTTGGGCAATGAGATGGAAACTGTCAGCCATCTCCAGTCGCGAATAAAGTATGCAATCAGTGAAATGCTCATGAAAGCAAATGTCCAAGACAGGCTGTCAATCACCCCTACAAGCTTTCTGTGCTCAATGCTCACCCACTCCACATCTGATAATGAATGAATGAGGCATTTGAGTTTCATTTTAGAAACACTGCACAAAAATAAAACAATTTAAAATACAATGCTCCTACTCACTGAGTACAGAAGAGATGATGACACTGCCAGTGATGGTAAATCCAGTGAAGAATCTCAGCACTGCAAACATGATGAAGGACGAAGAAAAAGCACTACACAACCCAAAACCCATTCCTGATATATGTGATACCAACAACATTGGCTTACGCCCATACCTGTGTAGAATAATAAGACATGTATCCATGTAGAAACACTACATCAGTGCTAGTACAAACCACCCCAAAAAAAAAACAAAACTAATTTTTGAGCCCGTGTTTTTCTAATGCAACTGGAATTTAAAGGGTCACCAAAATGCACCCAAAAATGTCAGCATTTACTGTCAGAATTTACTCAACATCTTGTTTCCTAACATGTATGACTTTCCAACACATTCTCACCCCAAGGCGTCACCTTTGACCATGCTTCAATATTTGACGTTTTAGGCGCCCTTTAGCGTCACTTACATGACGCGATTCTACGGCGTCATCTAACTGACGCTAAAGGAAAGCGTCAGTTAGAGGACGCGGTTAGGTTTAGGTGTGGGGTGGGGGTAGGGTACACGCGATCCTAGGGCGTCATCTAACTGACGCTAAAGGGTGCCTAAAGCGTCAGATATTGAAGCATGGTCAAATGCTTCCCAAGGCGTCAGTTAGGTGACGCCTTGGGAGTGAGAATGGGCTGGACTTTCTTCTTTGGAAATTTTGTGGATTTTTTTTAACCATAATGGAAACTAATGGTTACCAGAACTGATTGTGTTTCAGAAAAGAAACTCATATAGGTTTGGAGCATCATAAGTCAATTACGACAGAATTTTCATTTTATGGTGAACTATGCCTTTAAGAAATGTATTGAGCAAATTTTGAGATGGTAAAAACCCCATATAAATGTTTATATCCAGTTTAGTTGCACTAACATTGCACTCAGGCTCCCGTAAGCTGCTGCTCCAAACATGACCCCAATGAAGAAGATGGTGGTTGTCAATCTGCTCAGTGCTTTGTGGTCACACACTAAATTCCACTGAACAGAAAGAAAGAGAGAGAAAGAGGCCACAATTAGAATAGAATACAATAAATCAGCGATACATAAAAAGCAAGAGACTACCTGTGTGGCGAGAGTGCTGATGAATGTGCTGTTGTCAAACTCCCATCCATTCTGACACTCCACTACAGGAAGTTCTGTGCTGCTCGAGGAGTTCATCAGCAGGTGGAACTGAGGATACGCGAACATGTGACAGGAAGCAGGAGTCCCATCCTCCTGTGCAGGAATACCGACAGTCAGTCTCTCTTCTCGACTCAGATTCCCAAGGATCCCGTCAGCATTCAGAGAGCTGATATCACAGTGATGAGATGGGATGACAGCAATAAAGTTGCCTAACAGGAAATGACAAGCAAGGCTGAATCGACCAAAGAAGTTGATGATCAGGATCATCTTCTGAAATCTTCCGAATCCATTAATTTCTGAGAGAAGATCTTCAAACTTCATCTTTGTGCTCTGTTGTGCTAGACCTGGTTGTGGATCTGTCTCACCTGGACGTTGAGTTCATACCTCACAATCATAACACTCACAAGTGAAGAAATGGTTAACAGGGGGGATGTCTAAAGCTTTGAGGAACCTTTGTAAAAATTAAACCCTTTGGTTGAATCTTTACATTATGGTAATTGTATAAAAGAAGTTCATTCTTGCTTTGTCATTCTGAGCTCTAACTTTGCACTCAGACACAGATTAACTGCTTCTTTCAAATTCTCAAGCCATAGTCTCACTTTGATTCTCTAAACTGACAAATTGTTTAGCATGAATTTTGTCATGAATTTTATTCAGCAATACTGCATTAAATTGATCTAAAGGCATTGATCTTACAAGGCATTTATGTTGGATTTCTATTCCAAATAAATGCTGTTCTTTAAAAAAAAAATCTTAATATAATAACAGTACAACTGTTTTCAACATTGATAAGAAATGTTGAGCACCAAATTAGTTAATAATTAGTAATTATTATTTTAGAACATTTTCTTATGAATCGTGTGACTTGAGGGTATAAATTATATTTAAAAATATACTAAAATAAAACACGTTTTACTAATTTTTACTAAATTTACTAATATTTGCAATACTGATGTTTTCACTGAATTTTTGATCAAATAAATTCAGCATGTGCATAAACCCAAAACCAACTCTACGTTTGAACAGCATTGTATATATACTCAGTAAAGAAAAAAAAAAGGTCCTCCTAGGTTCTTTTCTTCTTGTCTTATTATTTGCAAATATTTGTATGTACAAAAAAAAGATTTAACAAATGAAACAATTTCACAGACATTTGACAAACAGAAATGTGGTCCAATAACAAGTGAACACGAAAGACATTGTTTAAACCCTTTAAAAAACTTTTATTTAAGGACAGTAGGCCTATCCTGAAAAGGGACATTTCTTTTTTTGCTGAGTTTATATACAGGAAAGGGCTTTGTAGATTGGCGGAAGAGTAAGTTAATACAAAATTAAGACCAAGAGACTTCAGTGATGAACTTGATTTTTATTAGATTCATCTTCTCTACAGTTTAGATTCATTTTGTGTCCTTGTAGAGCTCATTTTTAAGCTGATATTCAAGTTGTGAACCCACTGATCTTTTCCTGAGAAAAAAAAACAAAAACAAAAACAGTGGTTTAAGTTAATTAAACAAAAAAATATGTTTTTAATATAAATAAAGTTTCTTTTGAACACAGTGAGATATTTTAAGTATCATGAAAACTATATTATGACAATATTTTTTTTATTATCTTTCATTCTAGTAGTAGTATTATAGTAGTAAATGATCAATCACCTAGTTTTCTCAATGTCCTCAATAGTCTCAGGAAGCCGCACATTGTGGGTCTCAGGGAGGAGCAGCGCAACGATGCCTGCAATGACGGCTACGGAGCAAAACAGGACCTGTGGCAGAGGGAGCCACACCTCATCCAGGAGGCTCACAAGAGGTGCTAAAGAGACACCAACACGACCAACAAATGAACTATATCCTAATCCATTCTGCCTATATGGTCAAAAGAGAAAGAGTGTTAATAACCCATTTCTTTGCTGAACAAATATCGCATTTTATGCACAAACATCAAGAGCATTTGCAAAAGATAAACTGACCGTAACACAGTCGGGTACAGCTCAGTGGTATAGAGGAAAACGCATGTGAAGGAGGCCTCTGAGAATCCTTTCCCCAGTACAGCAATGACTGTACGAGGCAGCAACAAATCTAGAGACGGACACAGAGACAGCGGGCGAATTTGACTCTTATAGGTGAAGTTCAGTGTGAAATGTCTGTGCCATCACCTGAGCCATTCACCACAAATAGCATAACTAAAATGTTTAACTAAAATGTAACTAATATTTTGAGAGCCACATGAAAATGTATTTTATTAAATAAATAGCTACTTGGTATAAATTGGAGAAAAAAAATGCTTTTTGTGGACAGGTGGTGTAATCACATCTGCATAATAACCTGCAAAACCTTGTTAGTAGTACACTTAAATCAGAAGAGCAATGTTTTGATTTTGTTGTACATTGTGTGGAAATCAGCCCATAAATGGTTCAATTATATTTGCCTTTATGCAAATTAAACTGGAATAAGATAAAGCATTTTAACATTAGAAAAAAAAATACATACCCCAATGTTAACTTGACAAAATTGATTTTGACATTAAAAAACCTTTTAAATTTACCATGAAATCAAATTTCCCTTTTTTTAAAGGAATATAGCAGAATGTATTATAAATGATTTTTCCATGCACAGCATTATTTAAAAAAAAAAAAATCATGTGCCCTAGTTTAATCAAAATAACTTCCCTTCCCTCTTGCAGCAATGATGTTTTTACTCACATGAGATTACAGCAATAGCAAACCACAACAATCCAATCAATTCCTGGAGAACAAGTCCTGTCCTACATTTTTTTTCTTGTTCAAAAAGCTGTCACACTCAAAGATAATTTTTTTAAATGATTGACATGCTGAACACATGACTGTGATATGGATGACTTTTAGTCTTTTATGACTGTGACATTCCAATATGTTGTTGTTCTGTAACTGAATAAACTAAATAAAACAAACATTCACAGTCACACATGATTGTGGTATCCAAATAAATGATTGTTCCCGATCCTTTACCTCTGGGAATAAGGACTGTGATGCCAGTGCAGACCCCTGTTGTAATCAGCGTTCCCACCTGACTGTACCTGCGGCCTAGTTTATCAAGACACACATAGGCCACCAGTTTTGATGGCATCTCTATGGCACCATAAATAAACTGGGTGAGGTACAGGTTCAGCCCAAAGCCACTGATGTTCAAACTGATACCGTAGTAAGTGAATGCCACTCCAAACCTGGAAAAACAATTTACTTAACTATATTCTCTTAGTAAACCAGCTTGCTCAGATTTGAATTTAAACAGCAAACCATAATATTAGCCATCATAAAGTCTATAACCTAGGTAAAGCATTCCTACCAAGTGATTCCTGTAAGCAGAGCCAGTTTCCTCATCTTAGAAGACCTCACAAGATCCAGATACGAGTACTTCTTGCCACCTCTGTCCTCAGCAATTATAACATTAGCAAGGGTCTGGAAGTCATGTTCTCAAAAGCTTTAGGAAAATGCTGAAAATTGGATCCTTCCAAATGTCACATATTAAAAGGTTACCTCTGGTTTGATATCTCTGAGGTTGTGTTGCCTGTTATTAGCTGTGGCACATTTGCTCAGATAAAGATGGGCCTCTTCCAGTCGTCCATTGGCTATGAGCCATCGTGCTGACTCTGGGATCCACCTATCAAACAAGAATTTTGTGCCCCAGTGAGGAACTCTTTTCACTCCCCCTATCTCCGAGGTTCCCCCATGACTCCCAAAGGGGTGGAGCCCCATTTCATATTAAACTTGAACAAAGAATCAAACGAATCACATAGAAACCAATTAAATGCATCCTTATTTGTAACAAAACAGCATTTTGAACACGTTAAAATAGTAACATCTTACCTCCATGTGATCAATGCCAGTCCGAGGGGAGCTGTCACCGTGATGATCAGAGTCCTCCAGTCATTGACGAGATAAGCAATGCCAGGTAATATCATAGTGCTGACAGACCAATCAAGACTGATTATAACACCAGCAATCGTCCTGTGTGCAATATCAGCCCATTCTACGCCTGATGAACAATAACAATAATGTTTTATTATCTAAAAAACAGACTGTCCGTTAGATATGACATTTGAGATGAAGAGTGTCTTTGAGTGACTTTCTACAAAGTTAGCTACATCTTTAGACCAAGTGCCTTTTTTTTTGAGTGAGCCATTCAATCATTCAATCGACTCTGATTCAAAACACTGATTCATGCAGGAACAAAACAAGTCATAGAATCAGTCATTCAATCAATTTGTAAAAAAAAAAAAAAAACGCTGTATCTTCACTCAGATACTAAACAAATGTCATGCCGTTTGAAATTGTATTCTGTCTAGTTGGCACAACATTTAGTTTGAAACTTACTTTTGAAACTTTCCAGAATCTCAGCAGGATTAAGTCATCCGTGTAATTTTGCCTACTGTTTTTCAAATTTGGACATACTACTCTCTTTTACTGGACTTTATTCACATACTATACGAATGGAATTAAGCATATTCGGACACATTGACTGTCTTTATTAGCGAATCATTGAATCGTATATACATTGATTCATTGATTCATTCATACAAATGACTTGTTGAAAAAGGTTGAAAACAAGGAGCATTATGAAAAAGCAAATTAGAAACAAAGACAGAGCTACCGCATGATTGTGAAGTAATCTGGTAATTGTGATTGAATTTACATAAATAAGCATATTAATTACAAAATACATATTAATTAGTTGCCCAAGTCCAGGCATGTAGAGCACTCACACAGGACAATGGAGATTATGCTGATGCCTGTAAGGCCCATTCCAGTGAAGAATCTCATTATAGCAAACATGATGAAGGACTGAGACAATGCACTGGCCACTCCAAATGAAATGGATATCAAGTAAGACATCATCAGCATTCGTTTCCTGCCGTACCTGCAATTAGGTAAACAGGACGTCTTGGTTACTGATGTAACCCTTGTTCACTGGGGGAAGGAACAGAAATGTTATGTCGACTGACAAATGGGGTCTCACTCGGGAGCCCCGAATACTTATACATTTGTACAAAAAATGGCCAATGGAATTGGTGAGTGTAATTTGCATGCTGAGCCACTCCCCTGCACATAAGGGTATATAAAATGGCAGCATCCACTGATTCAGGTTTATGCCGAGGAGAAGAGACAAGGGCCCAGGTCATTAATGGGGTCTAAATTGGGTCTATATGGAAAACCCCACAGCCACTGAACTCTGTTACAAGTGATGGAAAAGCAAATGCTGGCAAGCTGTAGGGTGCCCTTTTGGCAAATACTCCCGTTGAGTCGTAACCTACCCTGTACCCCACGTAAGCCCAGAATATTAGTCCTCCGTGCCAATGGGATAGAAGGGAAGATGGTTGAAGGTGGTTGTAGCTGCTTTTTCTTTTACATTTTATTTCATGGGAAGAGTGCTTCAGGGCTCAATTCCCTTTTTCAGGAATCTCCAGTGTTATTAGCACTCGGGAGTCCAATGGAGAGGGATGCTGGAAGAGGTGTTAGTGAGGCCAGCAGGGGGCGCTCCGATGGCGGGGACACTATACTGTCAAAGAGTATCGTCCTTCGGATGAGACATTAAACCGAGGTCCTGACTCTCTGTGGTCACAAAAAATCCCAAGATGACTTTCGAAAGAGTAGGGGTGTAACCCCGGCATCCTGGCCAAATTTGCCCAGTGGCCTCTGCTCTGTCCATCATGGCTTCCTAATGTGCCATTTATGTATATACCAATTGGCCTCATCACTCGGTCTCTAATCCACCAGTAAGCTGGTTTGTGGTGGGCGTTCTGGCGCAATATGGCTGCCGTCGCATCATCCAGGTGGATGCTGTACATTGGTGGTGGTTTCCCCCTTGTATGTGAAGCACTTTGAGTGCCGACAAAAACTGTATAAATGTAATGAATTATTTTTAATTAAGGTCTTCATGAGGAAAGAGACTATAACCATGTCAAAAACACAGTGTCAACAGGGTCATGCCCTCGCAGGTAGCCATCCATGAATGCTGCCTCAGCATGCTCTCATCAGATGAAGACAGAAAACAACTGCATCCAGAAACACACGGACAGAAAGATATCTTTAAAAAGACCCTCACCGAATGTACAGTAATTGCTCTTTTAGAAAAAAAAATCAGCTCTTTGCACTAAAGTGCTCACAGGGATTTCACTGCACTTAACTGTGCACAGCTCTTTTAGAATGGTGTAACCCACTGAATGCCCCCTCTACACATAGAATGATCTCAATAACACTCTCGTTGCATGGTCATTGGAAGAGTGATCACTGTGCAGCCACTCGGTTCTGAAGCAAATCTCAGAGGTGATTGGGGCTCCCAAGTGAGACCCCATTTGTCAGTCGACGTTATGTTGTAGTTACTGACAGATGTGGAAGTAGCCTGCATTGTTGGGAAGTGACCAATTGTGTTTTTCAGTACCTTGACAGTAGTTCAGCTGTTCTTAATGTAATCAAGTGCTTGAATTGTAGTGTTGGAAAGCCTGATTCATTTTAGTGAATCGCTCTATTTGGATGATTCATGCGATTTACAAAAATCAGTCATTTGAATTCCTGCAATATATCTAGATTTTCATGTACTTTAACTCGATATGTTACATAGCATTTTTGTTTGTATAAATGTATTATTCAACTTTCAACCTTGTTCGAGATGAGATTTATTCACCTCTCATTGTGTTTGTGCAAAATATTTTTCTGAATAAATTGTAACTAAGAACAGTTATTTTTTATTTATAAACTAATATTGTTTACTAACAATATGTGTCTATAAATACTTAACTAAAGGGTTAGTTCACCCAAAAATGAAAATTCTTTCAGTATTTACTCATCCTCATGTTGTTCCAAACCTCTATGTGTTTATTTGTTCTGCTGAATACAAAGGACGATATTTGGAAGATTGTTTTAATCAAAAAGATCTCATTCCCCATTGACTACTATGTATTTTTTCCTACTATGGTAGTCAATGGGGAATGAGATTTGTTTGATTAAAACATTCTTCCAAATATCTTCCTTTGTGTATAGGAGAACAAATAAACAAATAGAGGTTTGGAACAACATGAGGGTGAGTAAATACTGACAGAATTTTCATTTTTGGGTGAACTAACCCTTTAACTAACTTCAATGTACATAGATACTTTCTGTTTGTAGTATGTGGTGTGGCCTTTACAAAACAATAGACTGTAGTTGAACTGCTTCAACTAATGATTATATGAGATCACCATTTACTTCATCTCTTGAAGGGCCAGACTATAGTCTAAGGTCTCACCTGTCACTCAGCCAGCCAAAAATAGCTGCTCCAACCATCACACCAACAAAGAAGATAGTGGCTGTGGCTTTATTTAGACCTTTCCTGTCGCACACCAATTCAAACTGAAAGAGGGACACATACAAAATCAGAGATACATAATTTTTCATTTGATCAGTGATATAGTTCTGCTTTATGTCTAATTCAGTCTCATTTTTTTTTTTAAATCTGATGTAATTATTGCACTGCTATCATTACCAAACAGAATTTAAACACCCCTCATCTGCCATTGGCCAGAGAAAAAAAAGCCCTGCCCCAAACTCATGCCCTTTGTTGAGCCAATGTTTTGGGGAAAGCCCAAAAATGTTAACATAAAACAAACATACACTTCAAATTCAACATTTACTTAGGCCGAGAATGACTGTGAAAACAATAATAATCTTAAAATTAAAGTATACTGTAGTTACTGTATAAAATGCATTTGAATAAAAAACATATAAAGTGAATTACCTCAGTAGCCAAGGCTGATTTGAATGTGCCGTTGTCAAACTCCCATCCATTCTGACACTCCACTACAGGAAGTTCTGTGCTGCTCGAGGAGTTCATCAGCAGGTGGAACTGGGGATACGTGAACATGTGACAGGAAGCAGGAGTCCCATCCTCCTGTGCAGGAATACTGACAATCAGTCTCTCTTCTCGACTCAGATTCCCAAGGATCCCGTCAGCATCAAGAGAGCTGATGTCACAGTGATGAGATGGGATAGCAGCGATAAAGTTGTTTAACAGAAAGTGAAACGGCAGTGTGACTCTCGGAATCACCAAAAGGGCGATTATACTGATCTGGTACTTTCCAAACCCCCCAACCTCAGCCAAAAGGTTCTCAAACTTCATCTTTGCTGATATAAACTTCTGATGTGGCTCTAAAGAAGCAATGAGGGTGATATGGACTTGAGCTTGTCCAACCATAAGTCTACTTACACATTCACTGATATGATGTAGATCATTAAGCGTGTAGATCATTAGCATTTTCCTTTCGTAACTTAACATCTAACACAGACAGTGTTTTAAATATGGAAGGCCTGCTTAATAAATGACAACGGTGTTGAACAATACATAGACAAACTGGGGACAAAGGCAGATATTGTATTTTATATATTACAGTTTAAATGTAAAAACACATTTTTTTTGCTGAAATTTGCTGTTATTGTTTATCGGCTAAACAAGCTAAAGAAACAATACACTGCCCTTGTCACAACCACTAAGCTCTATGTAAGTAATATTTATGTGTATTTATGTGCATCAATAACAGATGTGTATATATATATATATATATATATATATACAGATTCTAAGAAACCTGAGACAGGAGTGACAGGAAATGGGGTGGCAATTTCTGCTAAAGAAATAAGAATTAATAGAAGAACATCAGATTTTTTAGGAGTAAACACAGTGGAAATGGTGGCGGTGTTAGTTGCGTTAAGGTGGGTGAAAAAAAACAAGACAAGAAAAGGTGCTGTTGTGCTCCGATTCATTCTTAGTCCTTGTGAATTTAAAGTCTTTTCACTCATAAAGCCATCAGAATGTATTATATGAAGTTCTTTAGTCAGTTACAAGGATAACAAATCAAGGTGGACATACAATTTATGTGGGTTCCACCACATGTAGGGGTGAAAGGGAATGAGCAGGTGGATGAATTGGCAAAGAGGGCTTTAAAGAAGGGAAAAATAGAAATGCAAATTAAAATCTAGGGAAAAAAACTAACCAAATGTGTCAAGAAAGGTGAGAAAGAGAGGAAAAAAGCATTTAAATCAAATTCAAAAGAGTGTAAAAATAACTAGGTTAGGTGGTGTGCACAGGAGAGAGGAAACTGTAATGACAAGTTGTCAATTACATGAGAGTGTTGCCACTTCCACAGCTTATTAACTAACAGAAGTCAGACTCTGCATGGAAAATGTGGAGCTGTCCAAGGTGCTGTTTGTCACTCAACAGAGTCCAGATACTAATCCTGGTCTGAGGTGCTGTCCATTGTTCTGGGAAACAGACTTAAAGAAGCCATATTGTGCCCTTTTTCAAGTCTGGATTTTGTTTTTGGGGTCTACTACAAAAAGTTTTCATGCCTGAATGTTAAAAAAAACATTAATTCACATACTTTACATTGTTGCAGCACCTGTCAAGTACAGCTCGCTACATCCTGCGGAGGACATCCAACCCCGCCCACATCAAAGTGTTACGTCAGAAGCCACGCCCATGCCCAAGTACGGCACGTACTTTTTGTTGTACGCATGTGCAAAATGGCGCTGCTTCCTGCTGGAAATATGTTTATGGTTGTTATCTTTCGTTTTACTTATACATCTTTTCATATTTTTGTAAAGGATGTCTAGAATAAAATGGCACAAATTAAATCTAGAAAGTGTATACAGAGCTGATTTAGTTTTCAAAACAGCCGGTAAACTTTTTATTCGTTGATTAAAGTTAGGCCCCGTTTACACGAAGGGAAAACACAGATATTTCCCTGTGGTTTGGCCTCTCGTTTACACGAAAACCCCGTTTTTATCACAGAAAACGATTATTTCTAAAAACTCCGGCCAAAGTAGAGATTTCTGAAAACGTTGTTTATTTGTTGTCGTGTGAACTGGGAGAAACGGGGTTTTAGGTTCTCTCTTGTCGATTCTGAGGATTCTGATTGGCTTTATCCTTCTCCCTACACTGCCGCCAATAGGTTTGGCATAGCTATGATGGCGCTCGACGGCATATTTATAAGGGTGTGCGCACGATGTTATTTTTGAAAACGGAGAGGGGGAAAATATTCGTTTCGCTAAATAACCGGCTTTGTGTAAACGTGGCCATAGGCTAATTGTTAATAATAATAAAAAAAAACGTTATACCTAATTCATTTATGTAATGAGATAAATTCACATGATTGAGTCTGACAAACCCAAAATATGTTTTAAATGTATTAAATTTACAATTCATTTGGTATTGTAAAAGTCAAGCTATACATATTTTCATTATTTTATTTTTCATTTAATATTCTAATGATATGTTCCACTTATCATAAAGTGTGAACATTTGAATGATACTTGGCTACATATACATAGATTACTTGAATTGATAGATTATATATTAGTTAAGTACTATGAAATTGAATAAAAGACATTGCTTCATTGTGTATTTTTGTATTTATTTTACAAAAAAAAGTTTTACAAAACATGTTGCAACTATCAGTCTGAACAGTTGAGTAATTGGATGAACAGCTCTTTATATACAGTACACAAACACACAGGCTACATAGAGAGATTCTTTGCTTTGGCTAATCATGAAACATGGCAGGGATCTTCAGGCCTTGTTCTTCAAGACAATTTGATATGAATGTTTCTGACTGGCACTGACCATCTGGAGAAAGGCAGGCTGTCACCTCCCCATGGAATAACTCATGGTGACTCTGTACCCAGCACCATGCTGGACCAATTTGTATGACTTGGGCAGGAGTTTTTGTGTATGACTTGGGCAGGAATTATTTAAATGAGGGATACTGTGATGTGTATGTTTCTGAAAGAAAACTCTAGAAGTTCAGAAACAATGCTTCCTTATACTAAAGAAAGTTGAATATGTAAAAAAAAAATGTATCTATTAGGTAATACATGGGCAAAAAAAGACTAGATTTCTCAATTCTTAGAGGCAAGTAAAACAGTATACCATGACTCAAGTTGTATTAGTTACAAGGTGGGATATAATGTCAAGTACAGCTTATAAGACTTGTTACTATGATTTTGTGCTTTTGAAGTGATTTGCATATCATTGCGTAGTGTCTGTAGAGATGGGCAACTTTAAAGGAACGTTACTCTGATCCTCTGTTGTGAAATAGACGCAGGTTTCTTTCTGAAATAACAAAGTAAATGATTGTGAATTTAAAAATAAGAAAAAATTAACAAAATAACAGAATAAAATACAACAAATACGGTTGTACAGTCATTTCTTTTTCTGATACCTCATCTCTTCAATATCTGCTATTGTTTCTGGCAATCTTGCGTTGTTTGTTTCAGGGAGAAGCCAAGCGATGAGACCAGAAAAGATGGCCAATGTGCAGAAAATGACCTCTGGGAGGACCGCCCATTTGTCTTCTAAAAGCATGACGAGAGGAGAAATGGATGCACCCAAACGTGCCAGAAAACTGGTGTAGCCAAGCCCATTCTGCCTATAGAGGTGAAATGGAGATAATAGAAGCATTTTCAAAAACGAGAGTGCTTAATAATTCGAAAAGGGACATGGTAGAGTCTAACCTTATGACTGTAGGATAGAGCTCAGTGGTGTAAAGGAACACAGTTGTGAACGAAGCTTCTGAAAGTCCTTTACCCAACACTGCAATCACAGTCCGAATAGTCCAGAATTCTAGACCCACAGACATTCACACAGAAGAGGTCAGAGAAAACATGTCATCCTATGCCATCCATAAAATATATCTATAAAAAAATCATTAAAAAATCTAGGCTTGTATAATTTTGTTTATGATTTTCAAGGTTGGATCATTCCATATCGACACCTGCAGATTTGGCCAGTGTTCAAAATTAATAGTTTGTCTGCTGTATGGCTTTTGAAGTCATCAACAAGTATTTTCTCACCCCTTTTAAAAGCTGATGTATCCCAACGTTGTTATCCTAACCTTAACCCTAATGGAACCATAGTCGTGAAACTTTTAGTCGTGATTTTTTGACAAGAACCACTGATTTAAAGTGTACTTGAAACTAAAGGTGTTCAACCTGTAGGTGTGATGATGTTGATGAGTATGCAAAATCCTGTGAGCACCAGTGTCCCGCTCTGAGTGACTCTACGGCCGACCTTGTTGAGAATAAAGTAGACGAGGATTTTTGCTGGCACTTCTATGGCTGCATAAATGAAGTGTGTCAGGTAAAGATCAAGCCCAAAGCCGGTGATGTTTAAGCTGATGCCGTAGTACGTAGAAGAAACTCCATACCTACAAAAAGGGAAGACGAATGTAGACTCATTGCTTCCATATATTCACTAAAAAGAGGAACTTTCTTCAATTCTAAAATAAAAGCCTTAAATTAGTACACACAAAAACCTACCACACTATTCCGGTAAAGAGTGTGAGTCTCCTCAGCTGTGGGGTTCTGACTAGGTCTAAATAAGTGTAACTGTGACCCTGTTGAGTTGCTACAGTGGACAGAGACTAGGATAGAAACAGAAATAATGGTGTTACTGTTTAAATAAGTTATTTGCAAATATCTAAATGATGGCAAACATAGATGGCAAATGAGACCCTGTTTACCTCTGGCTTGACTCTAGAACTGAAGTCTTGTATTTTGTTAAAAGTAGCACACTTTTGCAGATACTTGTAGGCTGTTTCAGCCTTTCCATTGGCTATTAGCCATCGTGCTGATTCAGGGATCCACCTATTAAAGTATTCACCTCTTTTTAAACAAAACATTTTTTTTAAAGAAATTGATCAAAAGTAACAGTGAATACATTTTGCTCATGACTTTAATTACTTTAACTAAAAATAAATTAATAAAAAAAGAAAAAGAAAAAAGACAAATCTTTCCAGCGGAAAGAGGAACCATGACCTTACAACATGCCCGTATGCCAATACCTTGCTTAAGTATTGCAAGTAGTTTATTTTAAAATTCACTACTAAAAGTAAAAGTACAAGTATTGTGCCATGTAATTATTAAAGAAAGCAGTCAAAAGTTTGAATTAGCAATCAAATAAGGCGCTTTGGTGGGATACAAATTTGCTTTGGCGGCCGGCAAAAAAATGTCATTGCAGGACAACCCCTGCATTAGTTGTCAATGTGTGTGTCAATCAATACCATTACCCTAAAAAACTGGCGTGTGATTTAGGCAGCATGAAAGCCAACTTGCAACGAATGATTTGTAAATTTTTTATAATTGTAACGACGAGTAACTAGCAGAACATTAAAAAAATATCGAAGTAAAAGTATTAAATTCATCGAAAATATCTACTGAAGTAAAAGTAGAAGTATGAGAAAAAAACAATACTCTAGTAGAGTACAGATACAGCATTTTAGTACTTAAGTACAGTACTTAAGTAGTTCTACTTCGTTACTATACATCTCTGACCACCAGGTTGCTGTAGCAAGAAGAAGAGGAGAAGTGACAGTAATTATCAGCATCCTCCAATCAGTGACCAGATAGGCAAAACCGGCCAGCAGCATGTTGCCAAAACTCCAGGAAATACTGCCGAACACCCCAATAAATGTACGGTGCTTAGTGTCCACCCACTCAATACCTGCAGAACAGATCAAATGTAATCATTAAAGGCAGGGCAGGTACATTTAAGAAACTAGCAGAAAACTGCTGGATTTTGAACGTATCCAACAGAGAAACTCCCACCCTTTCTCCTTCCCCCAAAACACATGAACATGTGATGCCGACCACTCAGCTGGAGGACACGTTTAACAGCGCTGAGCGGAGTGCACTGCATGGAGTGACATCACCTTTTTGGCCTTGTTTGCCTGCACTGACTGTAAATGTATTTACAGTCAGTGCAGGCAAACAAGGCCAAAAAGGTGATGATGTCAGCGCTGAGCGGAGTGCACTGCATGGAGTGACATCACCTTTTTGGCCTTGTTTGCCTGCACTGACTGTAAATGCAGGTACAGGTGGTACTGGGAATTTTGACTGCTCTTTCTCTGTCATAATTGTGAGACTTCCTGTAGCTTCCGGCCGATACGTGCCTCTCCTCTTTCAAAATGAGCGAGTTAACCAGGTGCGCACATGTGGCATGGCAGCGAGGGAGAGTGACAATCGCCCAGCCCATCATTGCATTCATTCCGAATGGAAAGAGTAGCTGTGTTTAGCCCTGAGAGGACAACAGACACTCGATTTTTATACACTCCTTTTCAGAGTACTTATATTTTAGATATGTATTGGTATATAAAGACAGTTTAAACACATTTGGGAAAAAGTGTTTAAGAAACAAACTGCCTACCCTGCTTTTAACTCTTTTCTCGCCGTTGACGAAATTTGTCGTCATTTATCAGACAACGCTTCCACTGTTATATGGTAGAAGGCGCTTTTACGCCTCTTCAGGCAGAGTAGATAATCTCCAGATCGAAACACATGCAGGCAAAAAGGAGCAGAAACAAGCGATGAAATCATGAAGTCCCCCACTTCGATACGCTATGCAAAATCCGCAGACCCATGGCATTTCTTTGCCATTGTCTTATTTTGTAATACTTTAATAGCCTAGAGTGTTCAGACTGGACAATGACTTAATGTCTCTGAGTCCTTGGAAGGGATAAAATGGAGAGGAAAGATATAGAGCAAAGAAGAATTAAGGCAGTTGGGTTTCAGAAGACTTACTGAGGCCAACAGTTATGTTGATGATTCCCGTCAATGCAAATCCAGTCAGGAAGCGGAAGGCAGCAAACATGATGTAGGTGCTTGAGAAAGCACTGGCAACACTGAACACTATAGATAACACATAGGACACCAGCAACATGCTCCGACGACCATACCTGAAAACAACACATATATGAGCAATGACCCTCCAGAGCATTAATACTGCATTCATAATATAAAATGTGTACTCAAACTATCTCTCTGTGTTACTATATCACACTGCTGAAAGATTCTTAAAGGAGGGTATTGTTTTTGTTACTTATCACAGAGCACTCCAAAGAACACAGCTCCAGCCATGACTCCCCAAAAAAATATGGTGACTGATGTTTTGGCCAGTGCTCTCTTGTCACAAACTAAATCAAACTGATTGAGAAATAAAGTGGTGAGAGGGCAGAGAAGGATCTATCTATGGGATACACCGTCATGACACTTTACCTGTGTGGCGAGAGTGCTGATGAATGTGCTGTTGTCATACTCCCATCCATTCTGACACTCCACTACAGGAAGTTCTGTGCTGCTCGAGGAGTTCATCAGCAGGTGGAACTGAGGATATGCAAACATGTGACAGGAAGCAGGAGTCCCATCCTCCTGTGCAGGAATACTGACAATCAGTCTCTCTTCTCGACTCAGATTCACAAGGATCCCATTAGCATCCAAAGAGCTGATGTCACAGTGATGAGATGGGATGCCGGCTATAAAATTGTTCAGCAGGAAATGACATGGGATGGTGATGCGAGGTATGAACATCAGCAAGACCAGTGCAATCTGGTAACGGCCAAACCCATCTGCCTTGTCCAGAATGCTGTCAAAGTTCATTGTCACCTGGAATATCAGACAATAAAACAACAATATGATATAACTGATGTAAAGGTTCATGTTATTTGATGACATTTACACTACTATGAAAAAGTTTGGAATCAGTGAGATCAAAAATAATGATAACAATAAATTTTATTCAGCAAAGATGCATTAAATTGATCAAAAGTGACAGTAAAGGCACCCCTTTAATCCCACCGGTCACAATTGTGACGCAACTTTTTTCTTATTTTTGTAAGCTCTAAAAATGTTGTTATTGACTTTGGGCAAGAAATTCAACTTTAAATTGACAAAATAGTTTGCCTTGATTAAAATCTATTAATGTCATGTGACTAGTGTGAAAGGTCAGATGATCAGATCAGTTCACTTCCTGCTTGCACATCTAGAAAAAGATGTCTTCCTTAGACTACTACAAAAAGTAGTATGTAAAACATCTTAATTAACAGATAGAACTATCATATTTGTACATATATTCTTTAAAGGGTCTACTACTGATATAGACTTGTAAATTTGTTAATGGTCACAATTGTGACCGGTAGTATAACACAGTGCTTCAATTGAAAACACAGGTATTGGCAGGTAGCCTATTGGCAATCTTACACTGAACTTATGCCACAGCTGTGAGGGGGATGGATGATCTTGGCAAAGGAGAAGTGCTCACTAACACAGATTTAGACAGATTTGTCAACAATATTTGAGAGAAATAGGCCTTTTGTGTACATAGAAAAGGTCTTAGATCTTTGAGTTAAGCTCATGAAAAATGGGGGCAAAAACAAAAGTGCTGCGTTTACAATTTTGTTCAGTGTAGTTATCAGTATCCCAGAAAAGTTCAATGAGAATTTTGGATTAAACGGGTTAAATGATACAAAATTGTTTCCGCGTGTATGTACACGCCGTTAAATGTCTGAGCGAAACGAAGCAAAATGTACATCTACATCTGGGGAGCGATATTTTTTTTCCTAGGATGGTAGGGGAAGACTCATAAATGAAATTAACCCCTGTGATGGATAGGTTTAGGGACGGGGTTGGAGAATGACATCCCGGGTCACTAAAGACCCGAGGTATGCTTTTAAGGGTTAAAATAATATTTATTATTAGATACTTGTAAGAACAATTCAGAGCATAGAGACAAATAATTTGATCATAAATCAATTAGTAAATCGTTGAGAATGTGATACAACTTCATCACAGACTATTTCAATTATTCTGTTAAAAACATGGGTTGTTGACTCTGTGAAGCATGAACTCTTTTTAAGTCCATTCCTTCACCCCACATTAGCCTCATAGCAGGCAATGGACCGCAGGGGGTACAGAACTCTGTTTGAATGCTGAGAACAGCTGTTGAGACACACACACACCAGCTGAACACATTTGATTAAAGTTTAGAATAGTACTTTTTCGATGTAAATGGTTTCATAATTTCATTCCATTATTTATAATGGCAGACAGTGCAAATGTGTATTTGTTAATTGTCCAGTTGATTTTCCTCTCAACAACAAAAAAACTTCACATTAATCAACACTTTCAGCTTCCATTGAAATGGTCCATTGTGAAGGTGTTGACTTTTAATCAATAAATTATCACACTGACTAAAAATCATATGGGTATTTTGTGTCAGTCTGTCTTTTTGTGCTTTTAAACATACTATGATACTATTCCATCAGTGATAAACAACAAACAAACAAACAAAAAAACATCCAAGATGGAAAAGACACTCACCTCTTAGCTGGACTATTGAAGTGGGTGGATGATCTTTGTAGAGTGCGGTGATGGTGAAGAGCTTCAACAAGCAGTCAAAACACAGACAGAAAGATATTGGAGGATAACAATGAACAGTACTTCAAATAAATGCTAAATGAAGTCCCTCCCCAAACTCCCTTCATCTTTCCTCCCTCTCTGCCTATACTTCAGTCATAGAGAGATATGCTGTTTTTGGCTGTTGCGTAACTTTTTTTTTTTACATTTCTGCTCACTATCCATCCATTTACCCTACAAGGTACAGTACAATGTCTCTACAATTATTGTCATGATATACAACACCAAGCACAATCAGAATTTAGAATTAAAGCCTTTGCTTTAAACTCCTCAGAAGAAACCGAGAGAGACATTTGACCACAGGAATCTGCTGTAGAAACCCTTCACGCTGAAATCCCAATCAGAATAATCAGACAGGAGTATGATGATGAACAGTTAACGTGCAATCACTATAATGAACACTGACAGGTATTGTACAATCAGATTATTGCACAAACCACTTCAGCAACATGAACTGACCAAGTAAAGAACAACGCATTCTCACCCCAAGGCGTCACCTTTGACCATGCTTCAATATTTGACGTTTTAGGCGCCCTTTAGCGTCACTTACATGACGCGATCCTACGGCGTCATCTAACTGACGCTAAAGGAAAGCGTCAGTTAGAGGACGCGGTTAGGTTTAGGTCTGGGGTAGGGTACACGCGATCCTATAGGGCGTCATCTAACGGACACTAAAGGGCGCCTAAAGCATCAGATATTGAAGCGTGGTCAAATGCTTCCCAAGGCGTCAGTTACAGTAGGTGACGGCTTTGGGGTGAGAATGGTCTGTAAAGAATCAATGATCCCATGTTTGAGTATACAAAAGACCTATTAATCCCAGTTCTCAACTAGCAGACCGAACCCAAACCTGTAGAGGCAAGATTAGACAATGTTTAAAAGTTTCTTGCCCCAATTCCTACTTAACAACAGTTTGTGCTCGAAAAGGTTGTTCTGTCCAAAGATTAGACTTTAAAATGACATGTTTCAGTGAATTAATGTTTTAAGTGTTGGTTAAAAAAGTTTAACACTAACAGATCCAAAAATTTCTGGCCGTAATCCTTGAACCAGTCTGAGGGACACAAAGATCAGATTCTATTACATAATGGTGTCACATATTTATGAGGTACACACACACACACACTCACACACTACAATCTTGGGGTCGGTAAGATTGTTTTAAGACATTATCAAAAGAAACAGTAAAGGTGATTATAATGTTACAAATTTTTCAAATAAATGCTGTTGTTTTGAACTTTCTCTAATTCAGCATAAGAATGCTCTTTGTAGGATCATGTGACACAGAAAACTGGAGTAATGGCTGCTGGAAATTCAGCTTTACCATCACCATCATAAAATACAATTTAAAATAACACAGTTATTTAAATTGCATTTATATTTCACAATATTACTGTTTTCATTATATTTATGAACAAATAAATGCAGCCCAAACGTTTTATAGCCTATTGCTTTACCACTGTTATTAATAATTGGTGGAATGGTTAACAGAAACATCTTGAACCAGTAATGCCTGAACTTGTCGGAAGAACACTAAGATCAAAGATGATTCTGGCTTCTCTGTTATTGCTCACTTCTTGTGCAGATGATACTCAATGAACTCTTACTTTCACAACAGCTAGGACATGCAGATTCCCCATGCAGAACATCCACTATTCTTTTCTGAAAAAAAAAAGAAAGATACAAAACCAAAAACCGAAACAGTGATGAAACTTGCATTTATTGAATGGCATCATTGATAATTTGTAATAATTTTTAATTCTACAACTCAGAAAGGTTGCTCCTTAGTATAAGTTAGTCAGTCATGATTTGTGAAACAAATTCATGCAATTTCTCTTTAAGCGACACTCTGAAGAGAGATGACCAACCACGAGAAGATGTCTTTCCTCATATCTAAGAGCAGAGTCTTTAAAGTTCTCTGCGGATGGAACATTCTGGAACATACAGCAGAGAGTATTTTCCTTTTATTTCATCCAAACAACAGCATGCAATGGTTTTGCAATGGGGCATGGTTCAAATCTAGCACTCCCTTTAAGTTAACTCACAAATAACACTGGCTAGTGTGCACTAAGGAGATTTGTTCCCCTCTTCATGGATATTCGGGTTTTATTCCAAGCACAGGATGGGGAAAAACACCAATGACTAGAGCAGGCATGAAGGAAAACTCTTATAGCACCTTAATTAGTCATTTAAACTCCACGTCAGATTACCGGCCTTTGAACACATGCTGTAGACACTCGGGAGTAGCAGTACTACATAAAAAATAACATCCTAGAGTACATTTACACACCCCAGACATGCTGCTTTAACACACATACTCGGTGTGTGTGATTTTGAGAAGCTTTGATGTTCTCTTAGACCTTCACTCGGCTTCCTCCAGTGTTTTTTGAACTATAAAAGTTGCATACAGATCAGTCTGAGACTGAGAAAAATGCAACTAAGTTAATCCTATTTTCATCCATTAAACTTTTGTTGTTGTTTTTTTGGAACAAAAATATAAATTTGTTTTTCAAAAGTACTGCTTACATTATCTACAGTTTTGCAAAAGACAATAAACAAAAAATGCATTTCCAAATGCATACCGCTGGTCCGGGATCCGGTTATAAATAAATTTAGCAGACGAGTGTCACGGATGGATTGATCAGAGAGAGAAACACAGACAGTTGGCGGGGCCAAGATGATTATATATGATTGACATCAAACTGTAGCAGCAATGTTAGTCATTAAGATTAAATTTAGGTATTAATACCACATTTATCTATCATATGACATTTGTCCCCCCGCATATTCTGCACAGAACTACCATATGATTATTATAATTACGTTTGAGATAAATACAAATTTTAGCACACAGTAATTGACTTGAGTTGATATAAAAGGCTGTCCCAAACACCAACTAGATAAGTAATCAGTACATTTGGGACATTTGATTAGGTTTTTAAGTTTAAATAAAGCTATTCTTTTTTCCAGTTTCTGATATTGTGATGTTATTCAAAAACAGTTTGGGAAGTGATATTCAAATAAAATAAATGGCATGTATTTAAAAGCGTTAAAGCTGCAGTAAAACCCGGTTCTAACTTGTACAATGTGATTGATTGTATTATTGAACATGATAGTGCGGATTAGCGCCATGGACGGAAGGATAGAGCCTGTGGAAGCTTTGTTGTGACGGCAGCAATTATTTCCTTTGCAGGTTTAAGGCATATGAGGTGTGTTCATCAGTCCAACACACTTCATTAATGACAACTCGCTCTCCCCTCACACAGTTTTGTACACTTACTGTGTGAATAAATGTCAGAGGTTCTCCTCATCAGAGGTATTTCAGTAGCTGCTGCAGTCACTTGGCTGAATAGCGAACATGTTTGGTTGAATCTGTTGTGTGTTGTGAGAGGTGCAGTCCAACACTGATGATTGTGATTGTGATGATGTTGCTGAGGATGAAGAACATCTGGAGGAATTAAGTCCTTCGATGCATTGTAATTATCTCCTAGTAGTCTTAGTGTCCGGCGGGTCTTTCTTCGCTTTTTGAGATGAGGTTGATGGGTGGGTTTTGCTCTTTTTGGGGGTGGAGTCCTGAGGTTTGGATTTGGACTGCGACGGGCAAGGAGGTCTGGGCTGCTGGGGCTGTCGTTGCGTTTCATTGGCTATAGGCTGTCGGCGAATGCGCTGAGGCGAGGGGCTGTCGGTGCGAGAGGTGCCGTGGCTCCGAGGGGAGGTGCTAATGCTTCGAGTGGAATTAAGAGTTAAGGTACGAGTAATAGCACGTGTGGCGGTCCGACTTCCCTGTGAGTGGGAGGGGCCTGAAGATGGAGGACGGGGTGGAAGTGTTTTAGAGGGGCGGAGCTGAGGTTTAGGTGGCTGCTGATGGATATTTGTGTGCAGACTTGCAGACTTTTGAATCCTGGGATTGACATAACTTTTGGTTCTGTTGGAGAGAGGAAAAAATGAGTCATATCACTCAGAGCTATTATAGGATAGTCTGTATAATTTTCCTCACATAGTTTGTCAGTAAATTTGTGCCAAGCTAAATCTGAGGTTCCGTTTTCACAATTTTACATTTCACATTATGAGCAAGAAATTTCAAGAAAGTGCCTCTGTCCTAAAATATAAAAGTAGCTATATATTTTGTATATTTTTATATACAGTTTGTATTTTTTCTATAACCCACAATTAGAGTGTACTGTTGAACCAGGAGAGAATCATACAGCTACAGCTAATAATTATTTTGTTATATTTATCATTCATTCAATTTTGTTAAACTATTTTTTTTTTTTACTCTTTTATAGTTTTAGGGAATTATGTATTAAAAAAAGGTCCAGCTTAAAAAAAATAATACAATATATAGCCTATATATATGTTTTGTTATACTATGTACTTTATACTATATATAGTTTATTTTACCCTTTTATATATTTTTTTTTTCCCATGGAGTAAGGGAATTATGAATTTACACAAAAAAAGGTCCAGCTTAAACAAATAATTTATATATATATATATATATATATATATATATATATATATATGAATAATTTTGATACATGTATATTTCTTTAATTTATAAAATATTTATTTTTGCCATTTTTTTTAATATAATATAGTGGATCACGAGATGGGATTCAAATTGCACTGCCCACAAGTCTATCGGTTCTGGCAGGCACATTTAATATTTGACCGATATATAAATCCATATATCACAAACACACATCCATAAGGAAAGGTTTATAAGATCATGAAAAAAACGTAAATTCAGTGAAATGCAGTGTGTTCAAACATTTAACTGGTAGTGTAGATTCAAATTAATGACTTCTAAATTGCAATTCAGTTCCACCAACCTGTACTGAATGAAAGACACAGATCTCTGGGTTTGCAGGAGGGTCGTGCCCCCCATTTGGTCGGAAGACCCCCTGATGGGTGTGACTGGCCGAGGGATTCTGCTCCTAATTCTCCCATCTGCTCCTCTTTCTCCTCTCTTAGAGTCGTCTGATTGGTGGGTTTCATCCTCCGATGCAGTGGTTGAGAGTGTCGGGGAGGGCGAGGAGGCGGAGCGAGAACGAATCAGATGTGTTTGATTACGCTCCAGAACGAGGCGGGCCAGCTGTTGTTGTCGGCTTTTGCGAGTTCTCTGCAACTGTTCCTGACTCTGCGATGACTTGTCTGAGCCCGTTTCCTCCTCCGACATAAGAACTGGAATACGGCTCCGCCTCTGTGGGAGTGGCTTTCTATTGGGTGACTCCCCCTCTGGTGGAGACATGTCCTTCTCATCCTCCACCTCTGTATCTCTGTTTTGTTCAGGGGGCAGAGATTGACACTCTTCCTGCTCCTGTTCCCTTTGCAGGTCTACTTCTGGCACGACACCTTCTGGTTCGTCTTCTATTTTGATTTCTCTGGAGACTTCCTCCTCAATGGAGGTAGTCTCTGGATGGTCATGTGACTCAGCTAAAAACACAGTCTCTGCTTCCTCTCTGCCACTTTTATTCACTTTTTCTTCAGCCTGCCTGCCATTCTCAGCTTCACTTTCTTCTTTTTTCCTCTCATCATCTTCCTGTTCTACTGTAATCCTTTCTCTGTTGCTTTCCTTTTGCTCTTGCTCACTGACCCCTTCCCTCTCCTCTTTCTCTCCACCCGTCGCCTCACACTTAGGTATCAACTCATCCAGTCCAGGCGGGCGATGTCTGGCTGTCATGACATTGAGATGTGTTGTCTCAGCAATGTGGATGAAAGTGCGTTCCACCTTGGTGAAAGGTGGCGAGCAAGAACCGCTGGTGATTACAGCTGCAGATGTCATGATGATAGGTCTGGGCTCAGACCTAACAACGGAGGAAAGAGTACCGGGTTCGGATTCTTCTGGTACGGGCCGCTCTCCCTGCGGTGTCAATGCGGCGAGTGTTCCCTGCCCGTCTCCAGGTGAGACTTGCCCGTTACCAGCAGACACAAGCACCAGCGTGCGTGAGCCCTCTTCCTGGTCGTGGTCCCGGTGGGCGGGGGCAAGTAGAGTAGACGCAGCGCCCTCTGGACTTCCCTCACTACTGCGCGGGCTTCCGTCACTGCCAGAACTTCCAATCTTTGCACCCTCCTCTCTGAGATCGTCAAACATTAACACGCCGGACACAAAGTCAACTCGCTTCATACGCATCTGAGAGGACGACGGCGAAGGTTCAGCCACCGTGGTCTCCTGTAACAATGCAAGAAAAAAAGAAATGAGTGAAGTAATGTTAAAAGAGCTGGACAAATTCAAATTAGTATTAGTATTAGATAAAAAATGTTTTGATCAATTTAATGCTTAATGCAATTTCATATACAACTCCTGTAAGGACCACTATCATCAAAGATGATTGAAAATCAGCATACAGTTTGGATTGGTGGTATGGTTCTGTTCTGGACAAGAACTCCCTGCAGCCTAGCAAGGACAAGAGCAGGGACAGCAGCAATAACCCCCCTTAGGGTAAACAGAACAGAACCAACATAAATGTATTGCAGGAATCATTAACGTTCAATAATGTAATGTACAACATGATTCAAGAAAAATGAGTCTGAATCGAAGAGGAATATCAGAAGGCCAAGCCCTGACTGGATGAGAGGAGGAGCTGGGGATGGAGGAGGGTAATTAATTAGGGTAAGCAAGCTTGACTGATGTGACCTGCCAGAACTAACGCTGCGCTTCATTTTTGATCAATTTAATGCATTATTGGTGAATAAAAGTATCATGAATGGAAGTATGTATTGAAATTGATCAAAAATGTATCATTCAATTGATCAAAAGTTCAAAATTTCCTAATTTTGAAAATTATAATACAAAATGAACTTTTGATCAATTTAATGCATCCTTGCTGAATAAAAGTATTAATTTATATACAAAATCTACAGACATTAAGCTGTTTGCAATGAACAAATCAAACAAAAGCAATTGAAAATAGCTCAGCTATGGGGTTACCCCAAATTCAACAGAAAATGCAACTCAAAATTATTCCTGAACAGAATCCCTCAAAACAGCACAAATCTGCAAAACAGTTGTCTGTTGTCTCTAAAGCACACGAGATGTAACTAATCAAGAGCTTCATTAGTTGCACCAGGTTTGCTTGAGCTAGAACACATGAAATATCTGAACTGGCTAGGTTTGTTGAGTGTCATGTTTGACTGTATGTTACGTAAGTCAATAGAATGGTCCAAACGGTTAAGAGAAGGGATCATCTCCCTTCCCAAACAAGGAACAGGATACAAAAAGCGAATGCACTAACGCTCGTCACAACAAAATATCTGCAGCAAGACTTGGTGGCAACAGGTAGTAAGGCGCGCACTTAACGCATGCGGTTTGCAATGGTGGTTGAATAATTTTGATTACAACTAATATATATATATATATATATATATATATATATATATATATAAAGTAATTAAAAATATAATTTTATATGCATAATAAAATACAGATACAATTTTGGACCACATTGTGAGAGAAGAGACCACAATTTAGTCATTTTTCAGATTATTTACTTGTGATTTGGTTGTATACAAGCTTTGCAGGATTGTCTTTTTAGAATGACATACATAGTTAAAAAGGCACAAAAGTCCATTTTACAGTGTAATATTTTTTAAACGATTTAGCCCATTTGTGATTTCAAGTGTAGACTCAAAGACAGTGCTCAGCCAACAGTATGTACAGCAATGGACACACACAGAGCGAATGAGAAAGAGGAATGTTAGTGTTAGTACAGCAGCATGTTCAGCTATCTGTCCAAAGACTTATACTTTTACAAAAGCCCAAAAAACATGCTTGTACATAATATTATTAAGTCTACTATATAGTCCCTATGGTGTTTATTGCACTAGCTAATTTGTGAAAGACTCTTGCAGTTGAAATTTGACCCTGATTCACACATGTAACACTTCTATGAGCAGGTCTGGGATTAGCTGACGATGACGCGTAACATTTATCAGCAATAAAAAGTCTGATATAAATTTTGACTCAGAAAATTTCTTAAAATTTCTTCATAACAATACTGATGTGTGAAAAGCCATCTACATGGTTTTAGACTTGTCCCAGCACGTTATTAAATAGATAAAAGAATACATTTCAACATTTTTCTATACAAATAGACGTTGCTAAATGCTGTTTCACGCTGCTTGGAGCTCAAGGTTTGTCTCTAGGGAGTTCAGACAAGCTCAAAGATTGACCCAGTTAGAGACAGAGAATGTGAGAGGTCATGAATGTTGAATGACATGAAGCAGGACTGCAATGAAAAGCTGTTCGGCTTATAATGAATTTAGCATAAAACATGGTACATGTAACAGTAAGATTCAGAAGTAATGGACATCATTATTTACAGTCTCGCAAAGCAGAGAAGAAATTTTGAAACTTCCTCCAACCTTCCTTAAAATCTGAACATGTTATCTCATGCTGTAAAAAAAAAGGACTCTTTAAATCTTTATCAGCTTGGATACACTACATTTCCATGGGCAATTAAGTTCTTTATAAGAAATTTACAGAATTTAAATTACCAATAAAAAGATATTTGTCTTGTCAAGATTAAATTAATAAATCTAATAAATGTAAAGATGATAAATCTGATCAAATGTGTATAATTACTACCTTTTAAAAGTTTGGGGTCAGTTTGGGATTTTTTTTAAAAAACAAGTGAAAACTTTTATTTAGAATGGATAATTGATCAAAATGTAAAGTAAATACATTTATAAAGTTACAAAATATTTATTTTTTAAAATAAATGCTGTTCTTTTGAACTACTTATTTATCAAAAATTCCAAAAAAATGTATCATGGTTTCCACAAAAATATCAAGCAGCACAACTGTTTTCAACATTGATAATAATAAGAAATGTTTCTTGAGCACCAAATCAGCAAATTAGAATCATTTCTGATGAAAAAGAAAAAAAAAAGAAGATTTTCTGATGGATCCTGTGACATTGGGAAATGGCTACAGAAAATTCAGTTACCATTACAATATAATAAAAAAGAAAACAGTTAATC
Organism: Pimephales promelas; assembly: GCF_016745375.1. Next base: position 20,442,750 of record NW_024121099.1, on the reverse strand, counting down.
TTTTCAAAATATTACTTTTTTACTATATTTTTGGTCAAATAAATGCAGCCTGGGTGACTATTAGAGACTTCTTTCAAAAACATAAAAAATATTGTCTACCCCAAACTTTTAAACAGTAGTGTATTTGATACCTCATCAATTAACTATCTTTGGGATGCAAAAATCATTACTATTACCAGTACCATTATCCTGCATAACAAATAAAAACCTGCGTTCTTTTACAGCCGAGCTTTTGTATACATATGTACAGTCATTCAAATCTGTGCTACTCTTCTCCATTAGGAAGACATTTGGATCAGCTGTTTCACACAATTCAGACTACAAACTCTTCTGAACATACACATTACAGTGCATTGGTGAATCCAGATAAACAGTGGTTGGTGTAAATTGCATTAAAACACCCAAAGCAAAGCAGCACAGATGCCAGGAGCCAACTGCTATGAACACTGAGTTCCAAACCAATATTACATAAATAATGACATTTGTCTTTATTCATGTGTTTTTTTGGTGTTGGCCCAGCGAGGCAAATTATAGTTTAAGAAAAAATTCTACATTTTCAGCAAGATGGTTCGAATATACATTGATATCCAGCATTGAGTCATATAGCATTTCTACAGCATGGCAATTTTAATTGAAACATTAATACACTGACAAACAATCAATCTCCCAACAGATATGTGTATATCTCGACTGAACTGAGGCCAGAGGAAAAAGCGATAATTTCAATAATGTGTGAATGCTACTTAATTTTCATGTGCGCTAACCAGGCACAACCAACCATCAGAAAAAGTGTTTTATTGTTAACTAAAATTTAAAAAAAAACTATTAAAAATTAGAAATGTTATTGAAATAATAACTAACTAAAATAATAGTTGAAGTTCTAAAATAACAAAAAAATATAAGTTAAATAAAAATGACAAAATATAAAAATAAAAGCTAATTCAGAACATTAATAAACATTAATATGTATGTATTTATGTATGTAAAAAAAAAAACACAACACTTGTCAGGTTATTGCATCGTGCCTGATTACTACACAATATGTGATCTAATTTCTATGACACCGATACTCCCCTTCTGCATTCAAAAGCTTTATGCATTGATTTATGTGACTATTGTGATTTTAAACACTAACGTAGTATGTCAAGTCTAGGCCCAGGAACAAAAATGGCAACATTCATTTGCTGAATGATAAATTATAGTCGAGTTCAATTGTCTCCGTGTGTGCATCAAACCACTAATGCATGTGTGACAAAACCAAAGAAAGAGGCTCAGTCTTCCTTTTACGCTTCTATTGCATTGACTTCTATTGCACTTTGATATATAATATATTTAATATATCTCTATTCCAGAACTTTTTAAATTTCTTAACTATTAGTCAGATGTCTTGACATAGAGGATGTTGTTTATGTCTTTCTTGCCCACAGACAAACACTGCTTAAGTTCACATAGAACCTAATATCCCTCTCTCTGAAAGCAATATGCATATGTTTCTGTAATACTGACTTAATTATGGCAGATAAATTTATCTTTAAATATCTTTGTATAGCTAATATGGAAGACAAATGTGATATCACAATTTATCTACATGGACAAAAGTATGTAAACACACACCAAACCGAAATTCAATTGTTAAGCATATAATTTTTGAAAACATGGCCATTTTCCTAAAAATGTTTAGGAGGAGGTTGAACGGCTGTATACCTGGGCTGCGTTTAACTCCACTTTTAGACATATACTCGTGAAATCCCTAAACACTTCCCCTCTAGGGGATCCCCATAGCCATTGTGCATTCAACTTTGTCAACTGGGCGAGCAAAGTTTATTTGGACAGGCAATCGTCTCCTTGATTTTGACCAAGGGGGTAAATCTACACAATATGTATGTTTCAGGCAGATCCATAGACCATGTCGACGGTTTTAAGCAAAATTGTTCAAAGCCCATAAATACAATAACATAATTGCTTATAACTGTTGTCCAATAGGTGGCACTGACACCAACTTGCGTGGTCAGTCTTGAGTGACAGTTACACACATATTGTCAATATGTCAAATCTTTTCCAGAGCCTCAGATACAGTTTGGAATTATGCCATCAAATTCATTGATGCAGTATACGAAAATGGTTTTATCTATTGACACTAAATCCACAACTTTTTGCCGACATCGAACTCAAATTTGGTGAAAAACAAAGTCTAGGAGGAGTTTGCAAAAGTAGGTTTTCTGGAAAATTCAAAATGGCGGATATTTTAGTTTTGTTTCTAGCCCTTAATGTTCAAACATTATTAGCATAAATGTGAGTGCAAATTTGGACAGTTGGTGGCGCTAGAGGGATTAAGTTAAAGACTCTAAGCTGTTGTGATTGTTCAGACTTTCCTCTATCAGTGCGGAAAATTAAGAAGAAGAAGGGGAACAAGAAAAAGAAGAAGGAGTATTGCATTTAAACACATTGCAAGGGTTCCTCCAGTAGTGGGCAATCACGCAACGTAAGCAATGATGCACAATCCGTGTAAACGGAGGGAAGGGGATAAAAAAGTAGACCAAATGCAGCCTTGTTAGTGAAAGATGTAGCTGAAACATCCAAATTCATTAAATAGAAATGTGTGTCCACATACTTTTATCTATGCAAAGCATTTAATTCAGGCCTATTACTCACACATTGGACATGTGTACACACAACTCATTCTCTCTGTCTTTCTTTACTCATTTTCTCTTCTACAAATTGAAAACACTCTCTTTGAAATGCCAGAGGATCCAAGCAACTGCATTATTTTATAGGTCCAAAGCCTTTGAACCCTGCATATGCTTTATATGATTAATGTCACATTTTCTCTCGGCTACGAAAGATCCTCAAGAATCTAAGAATCTATATAAAGAGATCCATCAGTTCAAATTCTGTCATGCTTGCTTAAGAAAGCCATTCATCCCGCCTGGAGGTGCATGTTGTGGCATTTGACAGGTTCTAAATGTGCTGAGATCTTATTGATGCGAACAGACTGTGCAAAAATAGCTTAGCAAGCACTCACTGTCCTTCTAGTGTCCTATCACAGCAGGTGAACACACCCTTTTTAAGTAACTGCTTTTGGCCGACATTCAACATTGAAAACACAATCACACTATCAGCCTGCATCACATCTGTCCTCTTACACAGAACACGATGGTGTTATGAGATTCTAAGAGGCCAACAACAACAACAAAAAATTATATTATGTGCCTGTTCCAACTGACACCAGCAGCTCTGCAAACATCATAAAAATGTGGGTTTTTTTTTTTTCGTTTTTGTTTTTTACAAAATATTTAGTGTACAGTGTCTTCATGAGTAAATACATCTTACAGCATTGAATTGCTTTGTTTTGGAGAATCTTTCTCCAATTGTCCCAAGTAAGGGGAAAATTCACCCAAAAATGACTATTCTGTCATCATGTCATTCCAAACCTGTATGAATTTCTGTCTTCTGTGGAACATTAAAACGAATATTTGGTTTCGTCCATGCAATGAAGAACAATATGGTCCAAAAACAGCACTGACTTTCGGACATTTTTCAAAATATCATCTTTTGAGTTCCACAAAAGAAATAGGGGTTGGAACAAATGATAACACAATTGTAATTTTAGGGTGAACCTTTGAATTTAAAATATCCAATACCACATTTCAGTGTAGCTAGAGGGGATCTCATATCTCACTGACACACACACACACACAATCTCTCACACATGCACACGGATCTCACAATCACAGTCCAAGTTTATTGCCCAAGCTTTCCAACTGATTTTTTTTTTTTTTTTCATCTATGGGCACAAAAGCGGGCACCATACTCCTCTTCTATTAAAACGGCACCACACGTGTGCATCTGTGTACGTAGATGGTGGGTGAATCATGTCTTGTTCATAAGTTTGGCCAGCATTTGCTGAATGTGTAGGCGTGGTATATTTAGTACAGAATGCCGGGCTCTGGGGCTGCCCTGCAACAGGGGCATGTGTCTGCGATGGGCGTGGCGGTGGGCGGGGCTGCTTTCAGCTGAGCGGCTGCGCTGAATGGCCGCTGCCCCAAGGGCGGGGTCGTGGGGGAAGTGCTCCGTGTCCATGGTATTGGAGGAAAACACGTACGACGCCAGTCTTCTCAAATGGGCGGGCCTCGGGAATGAGTGATGTGGGTGTGGCCTGTCCTCCTCCAACTGAAAAAGACCAATAAGAGTGGAGGAAAAGAGGAATCAGGCTGAGGAAAAACTAAAACGCGAAGTATTGAAAAAAATCGTGTTTTTTGTCTTTTTTTGTGTGTGTGGTGTGTGATGCGCACACAAAAGCACACCAATAAAAAACAAGTGATATACGATACATTATATCAAATGGGTGGTACAAACACATAGATGTGCTGTAACTCGTTCAGAGGACAAGACCAGCCCACATCTGTCTAAACGCTAAAGACAGGCTTGATTAAGCTTAGGTGTGAGTGAATGTATGTTCTACATGTTGTGAAGGAGCCAGACCCCTGGACCACCAAGGTGAACGTGATTTCACCAAGTACAACATGTTTCTTGATCAACGTCTTTGTTGATTCTGGAACAACATTCCGATCAACCAATCAGATTTTTGGGGACAAGATTAATGTCATGTTTAGGCTTACAACCAGGGTTAGGTGCTTCTACATCAATGTTATTCACCTATCATTTTCCTCTGAGGGTTAGGATTAGGAGTAAAGATACACATTTTCAGATAGAAATGATGTTCCAGGATCAACTAAATATGTTGATCCAGGAACATGTCTTACTTGGCAAAATCACGGTGACCGTATGACCAATGAGCAAACTAAGCTTGGCTGTAAACTGTTGAGCATAATGTGCACAAACACACACACACACACACACACACACACACACACACACACACGCGCGCACACAAACCATAGAACCCTAAAATATGCAACTCAACACAAACCCTTATGATTACACACTCACATATACATAATGGGGACATACAAACACTCATATACTAACAATGTATGCTAATTATCTTGCTATACAAGTGATCAGTAGCTATCTTAAATGAGACTTTCTTGTACTGGTAATGACATTATTAAAATATTCAGCAGCTAGGAGCAAAAGCTAGTAGTATATCCTAATACACACACACAGACACACACACTAGAGCACCCAGTAAGGGGTATTTGTGGTTACAGCAAATGACTTTCACAATGTCAGAAAGTTCACCGAATCTTGTTAAAACAGGTTTTGTTTGTTATTTGTTAAGTATAGCGAGGTGGTTATAGTGAATACAACCCCGACAGGCTGATTATGAATACACAATTATTATTACTATTATTTATTTATTGAAAAATGCTGCTTTGTATCACAGGAATAAATTACATTTTAAAATATATTAAAATAGAAAACTGTTTTTAATTGTAATAATATATTTTTTTTTAAATAAATGCAGCCTTATTGAGCTGAAGATATTTTTTTCAAACACATTGTAAAACCTCATCGACCAAAAAACAATAATTCAGTCTTGAACATGACATTTTCTCAACAATAATTAAATCTATGCCAGTGTACAGAGTACAGCCATAAATTAGACAGGTGTTGGGTCCTTAGAAGCATGTAGTCTTTCTCTTAAAGGCTTTTAAAGACAACATGAAATCAAAAATGGCCATATTTACTTTTTATAAAGTAAACTATTAATTTGATCTATTCATTGTGTTATTCTAAAAAGCCTAAATAACAAATAAATAACAAAAAGTAAAACATAAAAATTGCTCTTCCACTGAAATGACAATCCTTTCATCCCATTTTCTATAGTAATTTTTGTTGTTGAATATCCTATTTCACTCTGAGCTGTGTAGTAAATTCATGTAGACTGTTGAAAACAAGCATGTACTAGCAGACCAATGGCAAGTGATAAAACGATAACATGCAATAAATTATATTTCAAACTAGACTTAAAATGATAGGTCAACCGAAAAACACCTTCATGTTGTTCCAAACCCAAAAGATTTGGTTGATCTTCAAAAAACAAATTAAACCTGAGAGATTTCTGTTCCAGCTTTGAAAAGCCAAGTAAACAAAATTTAAATGATCCAAAAATGGCTATAAAATGAATCCATATGAATCGAGTAGTTTCATCCAAGTCTAATGATGACATATGATCACTTATAATGAACAGATTCTATTTAGGCTTTTATTCACATAAATTCACGAGTCACAAGCTTGGTTCTCATGTGTGCGTGATGCATGAAAAACAATACATTAAAATTAATTTGAATCTGTTCATCCTAAATTATTCTGTAAAATCATATAAAGCAATCATTTCTCCATATTTCTTCACAAGGTTTGGATGAAACCGCTTGATTAATATAGATTTGTTTTATGACGCCTTAACCTTTTTGGATCTTTAAAGTTATGGTTACCTGGCCTTTCAATGGAGTGAAAGTAACATCTCAGGTTTCATTAAAAACATCTTAATTTATGTTGTGAAGATTAACCAAAGTCTTATGGGTTTGAAACAACACGAGGGTGAGTAAATGATGACAGAATTTTCATTTTTGGGTGAACTATCCCTTTAAGCTTTCAAAAAGCTGTTATCAGGGTGCTAAAGATCATCAAACATACAGTATAAAGTGATAAGGTTCCTACACACTTGCCCACACAAAAACACTCAGGTGTGACTTACCGGGCCATCAGGTCCGAACGGCTCCGACTCCCTCCTTCTTGGGCAGGTTTGAGGCAACGAGTGACAAGGTGAATGGGCGGGGCTTGGTCCCAGCCCCTGCTCCTCTGCTACAATCATCATCCCACGTTGAGTTTTGGGTCGTACAACAGCCTCAGCTCCACCCATCCCATGCACCGCTCCTCTCCTTCGTCTCTCCTCATGGTCCTCAAGAGGGCGCAATTCCTCTGGTTCCTCATCTGTGGTGCCTGAGGTGGTGGGCTCTGCCCCAGGATGGAAGTCTTTCAACTCAGTTTCTTTATCAATCATCACCCACTCCCTGCTGTCAAAGTCCTCCTCTTCTGCCAGCGGGACTGAGCGGATGAAGGCATTGCTGTGGGCCTCCTGGTCACCGTCTGCAGAGACATCATGGCGGCCACTGGCCAGTCTTTCTCCCTGTCCTGCATCTAAAGAGAACATCTGAGCAGGCTGGGAAGAATAGACGTGCCTGGATGGAGAACCCAGCATGTCCAAACGAGAGCTGCCACAAAAAACACAAAGACTAAGGCACAGAATCAACTGAACAACTATATATTTAAAAGTATTTAACTACAGAGTACTACTGTTTTTTTTATTTATATTCAATATTCACTAAATCACCATATTAGACTGATTTCTGAAGGATCAAGTGACACTGCTGTAAATTCAGCTTTGCCATCACAGGAATAAATTAAATTAAAAAAGACAACTGTTATTTTCAAAATGTATTAATATTTCACAATGTTACATACATTCAAAAAATGTATGTAGCTTAAGAGAAGCACAAGACACTAAAGAATATTAAGAAACTAAGAAACAAATCTTACCTACCACCAGAAATGTCAGAAATTTCTGATTAGTCAGAAATGCCAACAAAAAGGGTTGAAAAAAATATATCTTAAGATTATATTTCATTATACCCATTAAAAACTGCATTAATCTTTAATTTAACTTTTCCTAAGAAATGTTTTTGGCATCCCAAGCCATTTTGATCTTAAAAATGCCATATGTTTCCATAATAAGACAAGCATGCACTTTCCTTTAAGTAAATTCCCAGAGGCCACCCGAAATGTCAGAGAAGAATGTTATGGTACAAATCAAAAACCTTACATTATTTTTTCTCAGAAAGCCACTTTTGAACGCTTTCATTACGAATAATACACATGAGGTCGAGTAACCTTTAGAAGGCTAAATGTCAGCCAGAGGAATAGAGTGATAAATTTTACCGTCTATCACCACCATCTCCTCTATCCTCTGCAGCAGACAGGCGGTCTGATTCTGGGCTGTTTACTCTCCGGTATCTTGGAGGACGGGCCTGAGCGTCTGCTTCTCCACCCCTCGCTGGGGAAACTGACCTCCCTCCAACGCCAGGCTCTTCCCCATCTTCTGATGCTACTTGTGTCTAGGAGGAAAAGCCATTTTAAACACTTAATTGATGTTTAGAACTAATTAGAATTTTTGAATAATTGGGGATTATACATAAATAAATGTACCTTACTGATGCTGATCCTGAGTTTGTTACGATTGAAGTCAGTTTCATCCCATCCTTCACCAGCAGGTGGGGCTGGAGCAGGTTCGCTAGGCCTCCTGGGTATCAAAGCAGGTGGGGCGTTCTCTTGGTCATCTTCAATTAATTGTTCATCTTGCAGAACATCATCAGTGTTTTCCCTCGGTAATTCACCAGTTACCAGTGTCACATTCACCACCCTGAGAGAGACAATTCAAAGACATATCATTCAAAGCTATATAAGAATCACAATCATTTCAAAGTCAAAACAGAGTCAATCCAGTTTCATTTCGGAGTCCAGAATCCCATCCCATTGTGGAAATAGTCTGATAGTGTGGTAAGCGTAATCTTACCCCACGATGGCAGCAGTTTGCCGTGTGTTTTGTTGAGGTGGTGTGTGTGTGCTGGTGGGGAGGGCCGTATCTGTTCCAGATTTTTCCCAATCATACGGCTCATTTTCTGTTATCACCCTCTCTTTCATGCTGTTTTCAAATACTGACATTAGCAACTAGACCAGGAAGAAGAAAAGAAAGACTTTTACTTTTTTATTCAAAGTGGTTACATAAAATAATACATTTGTATATGCTGTGTGTGTGTATACATACATACATACATATATATATATATACACATTAAATACACACATACATACAGACATATGGTCTGTACATATGGTCTGTACACATTTTTTCTAATGTAATTGTAATGTAGTCTCTAATGCTGATCAAGGTTTCAGTTACAGGTATTTGATTAAAAATACAGTATAATTGTTTTAATATATTGTAAATTGTGATGTATTCCTGTTATGGCTGAATTTTCAGCATCATTAGTCACATAATCCTTCAGAAATCATTCAATTACGCTGATTTGATGCTCAACTCTTACTATCAGTGCTCTTACAAAAGTGGTGCTGCTGAATATTTTTGTGGAAACCAATTATTTTTCTTTGATGAATAGAAAGTTTTAAAGAACAGCATTTATTTGAAGAAAAATGTTTTTGTAACATTATAAATGTTTTTACTGTCACTATATATATTCCTTCAATTTTTTTTTTCTCGGACAACCACAAAAAATCTTTCCCAAATTGAATCAATATGCTCATTAAACTATGTACAAACATCTAGCAGTTGGTATGACTAATTGTTGCCAAACACACACAAAAATTCAATGAGGAGGTAAGAGCATAGGAAGTGGGTGATTAGAGGTGTGTGTGTGAAGGGTTTACCTGATAATCAGGTTTGGTGAAATAATCCAAATCCAGTACATGGTCATAGAAAACATGAAACTCAGCAGGCATGTGTTTCAACAACATCCTATGCTCATAGCGCTCTTTAATCTGTCCCACCTGCTCCTGTTCACCAGACACACATTACAGACACAATTAACAACTCTGAAAGCTTTAAATATTTTAAACAAAAGCTCTTAAGACTGAGTACAACAAGTGTTAATTCACTCAATTCAGTTCCATTTTCTTCATAATCCCTGGCTAATGTCTTACCTTATCTTTTATTTTACGCCATGGTAACTGCCCAACAGTAAACTCTACCAGCATATAAAACAGCGACCACAAATCATCATGACGACCCATTTCCTGTTAAGAAGGGGAAAAAATTGGTCTTTAAAGGTCCCATGACATGGGGTTATTTTATTATTTTATAATGTTTCCCTTGTAATGGTAGTATTTTTAGTTAATTTAGTTAAAAGGTTTTTTTCCTAGCCTGATTTTAGCCTCTGATTTGAACGCTCTGTTTGAAGGGGCGTGTCTGCTGTGGGATTCAGTGTAACTGGCCACTGCTGTGATTGGCTGACATGCTTGCATATGAAATAGCTAAACATAACATAAAATGTTGCCGTGATGAGCATTGAGCAAGCTGATGACAGTCTGTTGATCGCGAGAATGAATATTTTATCATTGCAATGCAGTTTCTGCTCTCTCTAATGCTTTCGATGATGAACATACTGTACAGTAAGAGCTTCTTTGTGCAGTGTAACGTGCGCAATTGATTTCATAACGAGTTGTCCAGATAAACTCTAAAGATTGTTCTTTGATCAAGTTGATATTTTGGTCACCACTGGCTTGACTTACTGATGCATAAACAGTATTGAACGATGTTGAGAGAGAGATTAACTGAACTTGAAATATTAGGCTAAATTACACCTCAGAAATTGTTGCTTGGTAGCTCGATCGATTTATTTTCAGAGTTTCAGGCCAGTTCTGTATTGGCCTAACTTGAGGAAACAGTCGTCGCCAAAATGTTTGGACCATACAAAACTTTGAGAAGTTGTGTCGCATTTCCAGAGAAAAATATTTAACCCGCATTGTTTCTTCAGAGGCTCGGATGAAGGAACTAAAAAATAATTTTGTGTTCATTTGTACATCCGAACACTGATCAACTGCCATGCTTCACTCGTTTGCAAGCCATGATATCTCTCAAGGAATTCTCAGGGCGAGCCAAATTCTCTGGCAGGGCAAAGCAGAGAAAGGGGAGGTTATCTTTCCCCAGTATGATGTCATACAGAGGAGATTCAAGATGAGCCCGTCTGAGCTTTCATATTCTCAAAGGCAGAGAAAGACAGCCAAAGCTCGGTTTACACTGATTTAAATTTCTAGCCACTGGAGGACCATAATACAGGCTAGGGGAACTCATAGTAATGGGACCTTTAAAAAAAATCAATCTCATTGTATCTTATTCTGGCCAAGAATCATACAGTTTTTATACAGTAATGCATAAAGCCAAATGAACATGTTTCATGATTATGTTTGAATTGTGTTCTCTCTGAAGCTGACACTACACTTACCTTGTTTTTATGAGCGTTAATGGAAGCATAGCGTACTGTTCCTCTGAACCCAGCCACCGTCCTGGGCTAAAACAGAACATTTAAAAGAGTCTCATAATAAGAATTCATATCACTTTCATTTTATACTTTAACACTTTGGTTGGAATAAGTAAATAAACAATCAAAACAAAGCAAACATGGAAAGGAAATTTAATGAAAGGTGAAGCGACAGGAATTATTTATAGCTACTTTTCATAACTTTTTGATCTTTTTGGGATTCTTGGCCTGATTGAGTCCAATTAATTGAAGACACAGGAAGTTTCATACATATAGATAGTTAAGGTGCAGGATGCAGGTACAGTATGAGAAGGTATGGCAGGGTTGTGTGGATATGCCCAAAGGGGTATGTTGCAGGATTCACCATTTGAAATTTAAGGGCACAACCATTAGGGAGGATTTTGTCATTTCTAAGCCTTCAGAGGGTAAGGAAGGAATCTTTCCAAAATTTTGGAAAACTCACAATATGACAGTCGCTATGGTAACAGGGACAAACATCTTTGGCGGGGGAGCATGCGATTCAACATGAGAGCCAAAATAGAACTGCAAAACAAAACTGAGAAAAGTGAAACATAAAAATGAATTCAAACATACAAATAATAACATTTATTAGTGAAAGGCAAATAAAATAAATAAATAAATAGGGATGCATGATACATTAACCCACTGGAGCCATTCGAATTACTATTATGAAGGATGGATGCACTTTTTTTTGGCTTCAAAATCTCTATTTACTCCCAGCATGGAAGAACCAGGATATTTTTTAATATAACTCCGATTGTGTTTTGCTGAAAGAAGAAAGTCATATACACCTAGGATGGCTTGAGGGTGAATAAATAGTGTGATCATTTTTTTTTTTTTTTTTTGGGTGAACTAACCCTTTAATGGAATTGGCCAGAAATGTGATATCGTTGCATCCCTAGAAATAACTCCTGAAACATAAAGCATCACAACTAAATATAAAAACTGCACATGCAAGAAACAAATGTGAAAAATATTGCTTAATAGGTCATTTTTGAGCTATTTCCATTGAAAATAAAATAAAAATAAAAACATTTAAAAACTAACACAAATAGTATTTGAGAGAATATAAAAAGGAAAGAAGAATGTACCACAAAATAAAGCAAAAGCAATACTTACTGGCCGCACCTCCCCATTTGTATTAGTGTACTGTCGTGCCAAACCAAAGTCCAGCATGTAACACTTCCTACAGGTAGACGGCAATCGGCCCATGGCAAAATTAGACTAAGGATAAGAGAGGGAGACCAGAATCAGTTGGCAGAAGCCAGGTAAATGGATTGGGAAAGAGAAGAGATGGAAACAATGAGATGTACAGGTTTAATGTCTCGGTGCAGGAAGCCCACAGAGTGAATGGCTTCAATGGACTCCAGGATCTGTTTCCCCAACCGTAGAGTCGAGCTCATACTGAACGTCCCTCTAGGCTGACTCCTCCTGAGATCAGCCAGATTCCTTCCCTAAAGAAAGAGAGAATCAGCTGCAATTTCTTTCATACACACACACTTAAAAAAGAAGTTAAAAAAAACACTGTACCTGCAACTGCATGACAACGTAATTGAACTTGTCATTTCTTCCACATCCAATAAATTTGCAAACATGATTCTTTCCTGCACAAGAAATGAAGGTAGTAATGTCATAGAAATTACACTGAAATCACACATATTACAGCTTTTTCACAAATTCACACATACGAAACACATTCAGCAGGCAGGTACAGACAGAGGCGGTGACATTTGGAATTCCAGCATGTCCTCCATGAAGGTTATAAAGACATATGGGAGCAGCAAAAAAGAGAGGGAGGGAGAAAAAGTGTGGTAATCCCACTTTCCTTCAGTTCTTCACGCTCATTAGTCATACAGACTCCCAGTGGTATGCCTGAACTACAGCTGAAGCTAACTGCCTTGACAGGCATGAAAGTCACAGTGTGTGTCTGTTTTTTCCTCTCGAGATAAGTCATACCAAAAATTGTTAGATTTAATCAGCGCGATTTACTGCAATGTCAGAACCAGAACAAAAGTGGACGTTTCTTACTAGTTCAGATGAAAATTCTTATGTTGGTCATACTTCTAAAAAGAGTAATCTGTGATTCTGAATGCCATCCACATCGGCGCGGTGACTGACAGCCTCACACTCTCCTCAAACATTGTGTTCATCCACGCTGTGCCTCGTCAAGGGTGTTGAAGTACAACACACGTAAAGTTGATAAATCCGCAAATGAACTGCAGCTTTAACCAGTAATTGCAAAATGAAAAATGACCGGTTGTTGTATTTTTAAAACAAAGCTGAAGACCAAAATTTTAATTTGAACTGTACACCAAATGCTGCGCGATATCTTTATATATATGTATATATATATATATATAGACTAATTTTCAGATATTTGTTTATGACTTTTGCCCCTTTATTAAACAATTAAAATATACAAATAAATGTGGAAAAAGCAACAACAAAAAAGCAAATTGTAGGCTGTATAGTAACTAAAAATAGTACTGACAGTAACTCGCGATTTAGCGCCAGTGCGTCATCGAGCTTTGTTTTAGCCCCGCCCAACAAATCCGGAAAATAGCAAAGGTGAAAAACTGTTTTATGGTCTAACTCCACAATTCAGTACTTCACAGTTCACAGTCTTTGTAATATGATTTAGCAATACATTTCTAACATTTATAATGTGTTTAGATTTATTTATTTTTACAATTGCCTCTACAGGGACTTTAATAGGGCAAATTAGTGTGAGAGTGCAATCCCATTGAAGCACAATGGGAGTGGAAAGTTCTGCACATGATCTGCCGATGATGAGCAAATGAAAGAACACAGATGCAAGCGGATCATTTCCATAATGACCAACACAATCTACCAAGCTTTTTTGAGGGGGTTAAATAATGGCGCAAACACCAGTAAATTGACTAGCGCAAACCAAGGGGGTAATCCATCAGCCGGAAACTGAAGCCTGGCGGGAGCCGCAATTGTAGCAGAACTTCACCTGCTGTTAGCATTCCATTGACTCCCATTCATTTTGGCGTCACTTTGACAGCGAATAACTTTACATCTGAGTCGTCCAAAGACTTCATTTGTCCATTATTTATTTCTAAAGGAACACGACAATGTATAAAAGGCTCCATTACTTTGTATCTTACGTTACGGCCCCATAGTCATAACCATGCAACTTTCTGTCGCACAATAGAGACATTACCGTATAGACAGGAGGAGAACCTCGCAGGCAATCTTTTACTGTCTATGAGGCAATCGGGGGGACATGGGGGCACAAAGTCAAGGGAGAAGCCCATAGATAGAGAGTCCATAAAATCAATGGGACAAAATATTTCAACGTTTTTGAGGAATTAGGTGATTTGTCTTGGCACAGCTACTAGAAGATTTACAACTGTCAGACTGTCGTTAAGCTCAATTTGAGCCTGCGCAGTTGCTCAGATATCAGACAGGAAGTGCAATAATCAGGCTTCAGTCTTCTCCGTCGAAATCCATGGGATCCATTTCTTTTACTGTCTATGGCGCAAACAAACTTTAGTAAATCTCACCTTGCGTAATTCATTTAAATACTCTCCTCCCATAAATGTATGCATCTAAAAGGGAAACTCCTACAAATGCATATGCAATAAGGTCAGCTGCAAAAATAACCCTGTCCCTGCCTTTTCAGCACTGATTTTTCCCTGCGTGTCTTTAGTAAATACTGACAGTAGTTTTTAATGCCAAAAGAGGGTTTGCACTGGCGCAAGCTGTTAGTAAATCTGGCCCTAAGTGTCTTGGAGATAAATGGATGCTGGCTTAACTCACATACAGTATGATGTTGCAAGTGACACAATGAACTGTCCTGTTTGCCAAAAGCTAACTGATTAGCTAATATGACACTAAATACATACACATCCTTTCAGTCTCCTCACCTTGTAGCTTCTTTAGCACAGCAACCTCCATCTTTAGCACTTGTTTGGGCTGTTGGGCGGATTCCACTTTAAGAGCCACATTCTCCCGTGACAACAGGTCGAGGGCCTCATATATCTCCCCGAACCCTCCACCCCCAATCTTCTTCAGCTGAATACACAAACAATAGCAAGGTCAGTCATAGCAGAGCATTGATTTAACCTGTGTGTCATCTTCCACATGCTTGTTCTCGCACAATATACCCTCTTAAAAAAAAGGTTCCAAATATGGTTTTCAAAGTAAACCCATAGAAGAACCATTTTGGGTTCCCCAAATACATTTCTGTAAAGAATGTATTAATAACCTAAAGAACCTTTTTTCCACAAATAAAGATCCTTACGTGCAATGAAAATGAATGTTAAAGCTCCCTCTTGGATTCAAAGATGCCAATAAAGAACCTTTATTTTTAATGTACATTGTAAATGAACATGACCTGAGTAAGCCCCTAAGCTAAACAGGACAAATTCAGCTAAAACAGTTAAAATCACAGAAGAGAAAAGATTTTGTGGATTGTAACAGGCTGGATTTGTTTTACATGCAATAAATTGTATCACAAAATGTAGTTATTCGAGCTGTACCGATCTCTGGGCGTATTACTAAACCTAAGAAAGATTTAATTCAATTCTGTGCATTACAATTCTATAGCATGCGCTAAACATAACGATTAATCTTGACTTAAACATGCTTTATCACATGAGTTATGACAGGATTAAGTTTAAGCCAGTAACAAATGAGTCAGACTCTGTTTTACGGACCACCACCATCCCCATCAAAGATATTATTAAAGTAAAACAGCCATAAATCATTTCTGAGGAGATCTGCTTGAAGGAGAAGTGCTATGAACTGGCCCACAACCAAATGGTTAGGGAGAATTTTGGAGAGAAGCCAGACTGAGTTGTTTTAAAAGAATCTGCTGTCATATCTGGAGAATTTTGTCATGTGCGATTCTAGGCAACAAAGGGAACAGACACTTTAGGCATCTTTATTCCATGAACACACTCCCATCTGAATAGAGACAAACACACACTCACCACTTTCCAGCGCTCTTTCACCAAGCAGTTGGGGGGCAAGATGTCGACCTGCTCCCCCGCCCCGTTCATGTTTTCGTCGCCGTGGACAACGGGCCCTACGCACTGCATCGGCTGGCCAGAACTTTACCAAACCCTGCCATTTACCTGAAACACAGCACACAATGGCTAAACTACCATGCCACAATATAACATTTTAAAATGTTGCACTGTGGAGTCACAGCTATTATAGAAACAGCTATTTTTTTTAATTATGAATTATCCTACATATTCCTCATTCATTCATAATAACCTTTTTATTTGTTTTTTACTTAAACTTTCTGAGTATTTCCTGGTTTAAATCCTGACATGAAAGTATTCCCCTAAAATAATAATGAATTGACACATTCATCTTTAAGCTCTAAACGCAAAAGAGGTATCTAAACCAATCCAACGCAAGACAAGTAACAACAAAAATAGCACTGTGTCTATCAGAATGAAGAATACAATACAGACACCAGAAGGAACAGACATATGTTTCTCTGGAGGTCATAATCTAGGCCTGGGCTTTTTTCCATAATCAATGAACCCTTTTTAAGGTCATACAAAGGCAAAAATTTGGCCAAAATAACGTACATTTCATTCATTCCAACATTCTTAAACCGTTGTTGAACATGTTGTTTACAAAAACAGAGAATTCTGAAAACAATCACACATATTCAAAGACCCTGAACAAGAAAAAAATAAAAAATAAAAAATCTACCGCCTCTTCGAGATTTCTGTAATGTCTGCAGCAGAGTATCAGGTATCCACTAGAGCCGGTCAGACACAGAGGCCCTATCTGTCAGAACTGGACTACACCCTTAAGCACGCTCTCATAATGTTACAGGCACTTAACCATATAAAAATGGATACAGCGATTTTTTCCAGTGCGATTCCAGTTTATATTCGCATACTCTGTATGCTTAAACTCTCACCTTCTATATTGAAATTTCTCTCTAAAGAATGCAATGGGTTATAAATGGATCTAATAAAACTGAAAAGACTCTCACCTTAACAATTCTTCTGACACCTTCATCTGAGAAAGTTAATGCATAGCCATGTAGGTATTTAAGGGAATACCTCGTCTTATTCTCCACCCTTAACATCCAGAACACCAAATCATGATATTTCAGTATACATAATTATTCATAATTATATCATCAGAAAAAAAAATATATATCAACTTATTTTACAAAAACACATATAAGGTAAAAATACATGTATGGTAAATGCTTCAATGTCAGATAAATGTATAATTTATTTAAATAATGCATAGTACTGTAATGTTATGGCAATGTGTAGTAAAAACTGGCAGCTGTGGTCGCCAGAACATTTACAAACATAAAAAGGTAAAGACCGTCATATTGTTCACTGTATTTTACTCTCCCTAAAATATATTTCATTACATAAAATAGCTTTTATGGTAACCATAAACACTTTGTAACAAATAAGCTTTCAACAAAAAGCATGATGATTAAAAAATAAGCAAACAAACTCTAAATAAAATCTAAACAACTCAATCAATCATGCAAAGAATTTTGGGAATGCCTATTTATTCATAAATTATAAGTTAATTTGTACTTTTGTACTAAAAACATTTTTTGCAAAAATATAAGTATACCAGTTATATATAGTAACAGTATATATTATAAAGTAATTCATACTTTTTATTTTAAAACAATTTTTAGCATTGTACAATAAAATTATATATTCTATACCACTTTTTTGCAATAGCCTAGGCCTAACTTAATGCTTAGCAGATCATTTAATAATGTTCAGTCAGTGGTTTGAAATGCATTTAAATGTGTTTTATGCTGAATATCTTATGCACAGAAAGACACCTAATTCAAAAAACCTGACTTTATTATTCAATCAAAGGACGTCAGTCTCATCATGCAGCAGGCTCTCCACCTGTTTGCCTGGAAAACTCGTAGCCTACAATTTAACAAAATGATGATGACATTCTTGCATAAAGCATTTGCTGAGAGCACTTCATTATTCTGAGCTAACTAAATGTCAGGAGCACAGGACTGCGTGGGCTCGGTCTCTTGACATCTTCAGTTCAGCTTCTTTCTCCGCAGTGCCAAAAGGATCCGTCTGCACGGACCCCACCCAAACAGGGTCTCATCCAATGAGGAGCCCTGAAGGCTAAGCCCCGCCCCAAACCATCGTTTAATCACCGTCCATTGGGGCAATGCCTAACAATCATCAGCACATTCCCCTGCTCGAGCCTGAAGCGAAAAGCACTTTGGGATATGTCGTTCATCAATGAGACAATAGACATAAACGGAACTGGTCATTGTAACTTCTGAAAAACTACAACTCCCAATGACAGGCCACGTGAGCTGTTGACGTACAGCTGCATTATGTGACATGTAATGTAAATTATTCATGATTTTTCTTAAGCATAAATAATATATAAATAATATTGGTTAGTTTCTATTTTTGACTCGGGCCCGCGTGCCTTAATAGTTTGTCAGGACCGTGACATTTTGCTTTTGCGTGCCCGGTTGGGCACCTGGGCCAGCGCAGCATCACTATTGACAAGGTGCCAACATACACGGGACAAGCTGATTGCTACTGAGCAGCGCTTTGTTTAAAAAAACCTTTTGGCAAACAAAAAACTATCTACTGACCTGTTCTTCTGTCGTCGGAGTAAAATCTCAAAGTGAGAGTTTAAGGAGAGCCGCATAATTCCGTTGGCGCGACCACTGCGCCTCTTCCCCTAGTTGATGCTGCACCATTTTCAGCCTCCTCTGCTCCTCCGCTCCTGCACTGATTCAGCATCGCACGGATACTCCCACTATGCACCGCGCACATGCGTGACAAGACGGCTGTTGCGTAGCAACCCGCAAGGCGTGAATCCCTCTCATCTGCAGACTTCAGCCATTGAGGAAATTCCTTCAGAAACGTCTCATTACTTAAAAAAAATACTAATTGTAATGAAACCGAAGAAGAAATAATCACTGTTAAAGAGGTAAATTTTGTGAAAATGGTTTTAAATGATGTTAGTTGATGTAGCCTACTATCTTTAATGTGCTCCTGAAAGGTGATCCTGCCCTTCAGAGAATACAGAAAATTATCAACAGGCAAGACAAATTAGTTTACAAGTGAGACAAATTAGTATTGTGATTCATTGACTCTTGAATACGAAGAGAAAAAAACAGCCTGTAATAATTGTGAAATCATCAGGTTACCCAGCTTTATAGGATTCTAGATACTCCTTTTGCTTTGTGACAACAGAGTTACCAATCTAACTACCCAATTTTTAAAAACAGATGCTTCTTTCCTGGAATTTAATAAACATAATTTCTCTCCAATCA
This sequence comes from Pimephales promelas, assembly GCF_016745375.1. The sequence goes on along the minus strand of NW_024121099.1, from coordinate 20,423,409 downwards.
GGTGTTTTAACTGGAATAATAAGTACATTCTGTATAAATCTAAATCTTTATTTCTTATTAATTGGTTTTGCAATTATAGGCTTTGTTAGAAGGACTTATTGGTGTGTTGTCCTATTCTCAATTTCTTTCTAAATATAATCTTCCAGTTATTCCTAAAGATTTTGTTGTGGTTATGGATGGTCTTTCCTCTGGTCAAAAAAATGCTTCTTAAAAATGTCTTTCCGTTGCTATCGCCATACTGGTTGGATCCTGCTGATACTTAGGCCTAAGTAGCTAGGTTGCATTTTTCTCTTTCCTATTAAAAATAAAAATCGTTATGCACAGGCTTTGTTTCAAAGGGAAATTGTCCCCAGACCTGCTGTATCATTTTGGAATGGTTGATAATCTGGTTTGGAATAATATCTGGAAACTTCCTCATAAATATTTAATCACAAACAAAATCAAAGAAATTTCCCTTAAACTCGTTTATAAATATTACCCATGTAATTATTATGTTGTGAACAGATTTAATTATGATATTGATAAATTTTGTATATTTTGTGATCTACTGTAGGCCTACATGATTAAATATTTTATCATTTATTTTGGAGTTGTCCTCATTCAGTTTGTTTTGGTCAGATTTGTTTTTCTTTATTAAGTCTCATATCATGCCCAGCTTTCAACTGTGCTTTAAAAATGTGTTATTTGTTTTTTTTTTTTTTTGTTTTTTTTTTATGACAAATCTTATTATAAGGAATATTACTTAATAATCCGCTTCTTCTGTTAGCTAAATTTAGTATTCATAAATGTAAATATGGAGGAAACAAGCCTTTTTTTTATTTTAAGAGCAGAAATTCAACAATACCTAAAAACAATACTAGGTTTGAAAAATAAGAAAGCTGCAAAGTGCTTATCACATTTTTGTTCAACGTTTGTCACTGCTTTGTTTGTCTTTTATGTTTGTTTGTTTGTTTGGTTTACTCATTGTACCCCCTGACTGTAGGCTAATTGTAATTCTTTAAAAGTATATGTTTTAATAATATAGCCTAATAATAACAAGACCTACAACTCTTATCGTTGTGGTAGATGTAGTCTTTTTTCAGTTGGCATACAAATTTTCGTCACGGTCGCGCAGCAGGTTATGCTCATGTCACGTGATTCCCTTCACACGCGGTTTACAGTCCTGTGTTTCCTCCAGTAGTAGCTGCTGAGGTGAACATGGCCGATCTGTCGGAGAGGACGTTACAGGTCGCTATAGTCGTTTCTTTTGCGGCGGGTTTTGTCGCAGGCTGGCAGGCAAACAGAATGAGAAGAAAGTTCTTGGACTGGCGGAAAAAGCGATTACAGGACAAACTCGCAGAAACACAGAAGAAGCTAGACCTGTCATGAGAGATAAAAAATATCATGTTGGCTAACTAACTGACCTGGTGAGATGATACATTATTATGCGCCTTTCATAATTTTAGGATAAATGCCTTGTTTCGATAATCGGTTTTCTTTTTTGTTTTCTAGTGACTTTGGTCATCAAAGCCCTGAATTCTGAATGAGTCTGTAACAGCACCTCTTTTGGAGCTCTCAGCAGGAGCAAGCCCGGGATCAGAGACAGTCTACATTCTGGAGGAAAGCAATACAATCTTTAAGGAATTTAAACAATGAGAAACATTTTCCTTAATGTTTGTGAAAGCCATACATCATAGTGTTTCCATGTCTGTGCCTTCTCCTTTTCTGTAAAATGGCCGTAAAATGAATTGAAATGTTTGTTGACTCAATAAAAAAGTAATATGCATATTATTATTGTGACATTTTCTCAGAGATCTCGATCCAATAAAAGTAAGCTGAAAAGTTAACAACTATATTTCCTACATTGATTTATTGAATTGACAGAACCTCAAATCAAGAAACTTGTTTCTGCTAATTTATATTGTCTAAATAAATATATGTCCATATTACATAGCCTACCAACAACCTTAGGCCTACGGTTTTATTAAATTACTTTTCAGACCTGGAATTGTCACAGTTCAATTTCCCTGATATTTTAAAGTTTTTTTAGGATTAGGGAAACTGGGAAAACTGCATTCCCTGCTTTAAACATTTTCGGTAAACATTTTTTATTTTATTTTTTTAATTAAGCGGAAGCACTTTCCAGAGAGCCAGAGTGTGAACTTGAAGTCCAGCTCCTCCTCTCTAGATATAATGTGATAAAATGGGTGTAATGGGTGGGTCTAAAAGCCCCAATCAAACATTCTCCTTTAGATCCACACAAAGCTGGACGGCTGGACCGACTCAAGCTCAGCCCCATGACGTCCAGAGAGGTGGAGCTAGACGCCATTTTGGATCTGCAGTGAGTGAGCTCCACTTGCTTTTTCAGGATTTTTTTTTTATTATTATTTTTTTTTTTACCATGGTTTTATCAGATTAGAGTCGACCATCACAGCCCAAAGCAGGAATGAAGCGGCAGCGGCGGAACCACTGGTCTATATAATGACATGTCATTCTACATAAATCAGTGGGCGGAACCAGGGAACCGCCTCATGGCCTCGTACCTTATTGCTTACACATATTTAAATGACTAGTTATAAATAATAATAATAATAAAAAAAAACATTAAAACGTGATTTAGACAAGTCATGTGAAATTTACCAAATAAAATAAGTTTCAAAATAAATTTCACAGATTATCGCGCGCGCAGTGATGAGGTAATAACAACGTCACGCAAAGTATCTTAGCAACTTATCCAGAGCGTCTATGATGGCGTCGCCGTTGCGTCTTGTTTCCATCCATACTGTCTATGCTTGTTTCAGTAAATCTGAGCAGTGAGCACGAGTGGGACGTTTCTTTAAATCTCGCATTTAAAACACCATTTGAGTCAAACCTGCTGTCTTATTGTGTTGAAGACGAATAGAAGATGCCTCTAAAAAAGAGAGGACCACTTCAGACGGTCCAAAGAGAAACGGATGTCATCAAGAGAAAGGTTGAACTGATCGGAGCGAATGTTTGTTCGTTTGCTGGTGCGCATTCGATTTTTACATTATATCTTTATTCTATTCTGTCCTGCAGGTGGATGCTTTGGTACAGCAGGCTGCTCAACCAGATGCGTCAGATTGTACTGAGGCCTTTGAGAGGTACAGAAGACTTCTGTTTTGCTTTTGAACGTCTACTAAAGGTTTAAAACAGGTTTAACTGTTACTTGAGTTCTAACGTAATTGCATAGCACTATATCAAAGTTGATTTATGTTGTTTGCATTCCAGGTGCAAAGAGTTAAAGCTCGCAGTGGAGGAAATTACGAAGACTTTGAAGAAATTGTCTAAAGTAAATCTTTATGCCTGTGTACCTGTGTACTTGTATTGTCAATATATCTTATATGAATTATATATTATTTTATTTATTTATTTTTTCATGCGTGTAGGCAGATGAGCCAGCTCCAGTGGGGAACTATGACCAGTGTAAGAGGGACGAGGAGAAGCGTTTGTTGAGCTTGAATGAGCGTCTGCAGTCTCTAGCTCTTCAGCTGAAACCTCAGGATGAGTAAGTAACCTCATAAATTCATTCTATCGGAGTTTACAGCCTTTTTTTTACATTCTATTACTCAAAACATTGAACCAATTTTAGATAAACCTTTATGCTTTGGAAAAGAATTTTCAAACAGCACTGGTGTATTTGTTTTCTGGCCGTAGGATAGCCGGACCTAGTTCTTCCCAGACAGAACAGAAAAGCGATGAGGAAAATAGTGATGAAAAAGATGAGAGCTCTGAAGATGAAGATACAGAAGAGGAAGAAGCACATGATGATTATGAAAATGATGATGATGATGCTGACAGTGATGACGAGGATACAGATATCGGTCAAACTGCCACAGGACAGGAAACTGTTTCCTATGTTGCTCTTAGTGCATTTACAGGAGAGGAGGAAGGGGACCTCAGCATCCAGGTAATCATCTATGCATCTTATTTTAGTTATTAAATGCTTAAATTTAAAAAATAATTTTCTTGCATTGAGAAAATTATTTTTTTTGTGTGTTGTGTCAGAAAGGAGAGGTTTTGAAAGTTATCTCTAAGAATAAGGATGGATGGTGGCTGGCTCAGAACTCAAATGGCCAGAAGGGCCTGGTGCCTAAAACTTTCCTCAAGGTCTGTATAATTTCACAGATACAACTCAAGTGTTTTTTTATGTGTGTGTTTTTCATATATTTTAAACTCTTTTATATATTTTGCAATCACATAGGAAACCAGTATTTAGATATATTAACATAGGTGAATGACATCTGCAGATGTATTTGATCTCTCAGTCTTCTCAGAAGGATAGTGAGAGAGAGAATGAAGATGAAGAGGAAGAGAGTGAGGAGGAACAGGAGGAGTCTGATATAAAGTCCAGGTAATATCCCCTCTCTCTCCACTAGAGAGCAGCATTGTTTTAACAATTTTCTTATGTTTTTTTGCAGGTTTTTCTTTGTTAAAGTGTAGTGAATATAGTACAGAATTTATTCCAGTTGATGAATTAAACACAAGTTTAAGTTAAAATAAAGTCTTTATTTATAAAATAATTAAATACTGTCTCTTTTCCAACTAGGAAAACATCCAATTGGAACACAGTCCGGAAGGCTGTTACTGAGGTATATTTTATTTGGATAATTATGTCCTTAAACTCACAATGAAAACAAAATGTACTAATCTTATTTTTTTTATGGAATACTGCAGTATTATTTAAAAATAATTTATCTGTGCACAATAATATTCATTTTTTTCATTATTGTGCCTTGAACTGCCTTCGTAATCTTTAATCAAAATAACTTTCCCTCCTCTTACAACGACTCTTCTATTTTTCTTTTATTTGTATGACAGGACATAAGACAAAACATAGGAGGACAGCACCGTAAATACAAAACAAACCTGAAAACAAACACAGGTTTTAGATGTGAAGTGTAGGTGCTAGGTTGTGTTGTGCATGTTTACCTCAATCTTGTATGTGAAAAAATGAAAAGAGAAGAATGAAAAAAATGTAAATATACTGTATATATACCGTTCATACCTACATACAGATATAAAAACATGCATTCATTTCCATCATTCCCTATCTTTTCAATTCTTTTTTTAACGTGGGTGGGACAACTTGTCATTCACATGAGATTCACCGATCCAATCCCAAGGATATTCCTAATTCCCAATGTCCCAATTCCCAATGGAAAAAAACAAAAAAAACAAGTACTGCCTACATATTTTTCTTGTTCATGAAGCCGTTTCACTCACAATATATCGTAGAAAAATCACAACTTCCGTTTTTATAACTCCGATTTAATAATCTATATACTAATGCACCCATGTTTTATATATATTAACAGACACAAACTAAACCGTGTTTGTGTTGTGTCTGCAGATAGATGCTACTGATGTGCTGTCAGCGATGGGTGCCATCCCTCCAGGCTTCAGACCTTCCAATCTTTCCAGACACCTAGAAGAAGGTCACTATCTGTCACTATATTTTGCAAAAACCTATACATAGAAGGCCATTTACACTTTTTAGTTCACCAGAAGGCAGTTTGTGTGATTTATATACTACATTATAACATCTGGTAAGAATTCAGATTTTAAAATAGTATATTATACTTGTATTATACATGAATGTGTGTTTATGCCGAGTAGGGACATCTTACAGAGCAAGTCACTTCATTCAGCCCAAGCTTAGCCAATCGCAACTCTCCTTTCAAGATCTCCATATGGACCCAGACACAGGCAAGGTACCTAACCTCAAAGCAAACACTAGCTACATTGACAAAAATCTAACAAAATATTTACATTTATTAAAGGGAAGACACTACAGGCACATAGATTTTTTTAATTTATTTTTTTATTTTCATGCACTGGCCAATTTTGTGATTTTTTTTGGGCTGTTTGGCTGTTTATAAAGTCTCAGAGTAGTGGAAGGAAAACATCCATAATACACTTTTATGTGTTTATTTTATTGCACTTTGAGTCTCAAATCTCCACTTCATTAGCACTTACACCAAACGTTACAGTTTTATTCCTATGTTCTGGTGATTTTTATGCCCCTTTTTCCTTGGTTAAAATCACAATTTTCTCATGATTTACAAATAGTTGGAAACATTTGGGATATTGTAAGTAATCAACTAAACTAAATATATAACATTGGCCTACTGGCTTTTGGATATTTTACTGCAAAAATCCTGCATATTTACCTTTAACTCTAATATGACAATAAAATTAAACAAGAATTTTAAACCTTGCTTATCCAATGTTCTGATTTCTGTTCTCGAAACAAGATTTGAGCACGAAAATGTTTGCAATTCTTATTGTAATCAACCAACTGGGGAAATATTGTGATATGTTTTAGTTATGGCTTAATTAGGCTATTTACCATATTCCCCTGTGCTGTCTTACCTTCAAAATATTAATTTAATTATATGAAGGAAAAAAAATATTATAATGTTTATATATATATATATATATATATATATATATAGTGACGGGGATTCAAGTGGATGGTTGAATGGTTGAGGAGATTCCCCCCGACCAATATATAATGCTATTTTAGTGTTGAGAAAAGTGCCATATAAATTGAATGGATTATTATTATTATTATTATAAATTTATAAGGTGACTGTGTGTCTGTCCAGGTTCACGGGCGCCCATCTAGAGTGAGTTTAACCCTGACCCTGTGGAGCTGTAGAATGATCCCTCCCCCTGGGGTCGGGTTACAGGTCCTTAGCAGGCATGTTCGGCTCTGTGCATTTAATGGAACCCAGGTAACACACACACACATACATACTGGTGCATCTACAACCAAAATGATTGCCCTTTTTGACCTTAAAAGAGAAATATTTACATACAAATGTTTCGTGGAAAAGCTTGAGTAATGATTCTGACATCATGTGTTACTCATGTGGAACAGTAATCAGGGTAGTCCATTTGTAACAAAAAACAAATAATAAAGAACCATCATGGCATTAATGGCTGGGATGCCTGAATTAAAACAGGTGCAATCCAAAAGCATGAGTGTAAAATACTAGACCGCATATTTGAGTCTTGAGTGTTAACAATATAATCATTTTATTCGTGGTATCTCTACAATATTTGTTTTTCACAACTCAGTTTTTTTTTTTCCTGTGAATGTGAATTGAATTTGATTACTTATCGTCAAGAATTTCAAGTATTCGGTAGAGGACCAGGAAGGGTTTCTGTGCATGTTTATAGACAATAAGTGGACTATTATTGTGTAATGTGCTACGTTCATTGTACACAGTTCATCTTTTCTTTACGTTTCTGAATGAGTCTCTTAGGCCATTGTAAACAGGACATTCAAAACCCATAAATCCTGTAAATTCCCCATGTTTATTGTAAACGGGTGTCGTCTGACATGCTGTGTATATGGAGCCATTGTTTCTCTCTCTCTCTCTCTCTCGTTCGTCAGGTTTTGAGTAACATTCACACAGTCAGAGCCACTTACAACTTCAAGAGCCAAAAGACATGGAGTTTTTCTCCACGGGTAAGACTAAAGTACCAAACAAACACTTGACCAAACATCTGAGGCCATATTGAAAATCTTGGATTTTAAATATTACTTAAACTTGAAAATAAACAATATTGACATTTAATAAAAATATATATTTAAGGTTTCACAGTATATCTAAGAAAATAAGTAAATATTTGATATTGATAATGTGACTCTTTGTACTGACAGTCAGATATTCTTGCTTCCGATGAAGCACAGATGCCATCAGGTTTTACATACTTGTGAAGCTCATGCAAGCTTGAAGGCAGCAGGCACAAGAGGGGCAAACATGAAAATTCATGTTCATTTATCAATTCAACTTTACACTCAAATTGTTTTAATGGTAATATTTTCTGAAATACAATTCTGGAATCTAACAGTTTGTCATTTTTCCTGTATGTGTGTATTTTAGATGACTGGGATGCTTCCCTGTCTACTGGACGGTGACTGTTTCCTGCGTTGTGACTCTGAATCTCCTGATCTTGGAATTCTATTTGAATTGGGTGTGACCTACATAAGAAATGTAAGCAATAGTTTATCATTTAAACAATTATATGGCAGTACCACCCAACTCTGATTACTGAGGACATAGCCTTGATATAACCTCAGAAAGACAAAAGAACTGTTTTTTCCTACCCTCTCATATATTTACATAAACGCACACAATGATCTCTATTAAAAAGGCCTTACCCTTTTTACACAGTCTTGCGTTTGATTTTCGGGTTCTCCTGGAGTAGGTTTTCATACTTTTTACATTTTGCACATATTTTACATTCATTGCTGCACCTTTCCTCTTCCCAGTTTGTCTGGGAATAATGCTCTGTTTAATTTCTGTCTCTATGAATCCCCTCCTTCCAAAAACACAATATGCTCTGATTGGTCAGCTGGACCTGTATGTTGTGATTGGTCAACCGCATCAAGTGTGTTTTGGAAGTGGACTGCTGCATTTATATAGCGCTTTCACAGACCCAATGGCCACCAAAGTGCTTTACATTTTGCCTCACATTAACCCATTTATACACTGACGGCAGTGTCACCATGCAAGGCGCCATCCAGTTCGTTGGGAGCAGCTGAGCTGGAGTTAGGTGTCTTGCTGCCCTGTCCCAAATGGCACCCTAAGCACTCATGGTCTTCCTACGAGTCTGCACTTTTGTGACGTAACGCCGCTTTGACTGTCAGGAAGAAGTCTGCTGCGGAGCTCGCTTCAGTGCGGGCTCAGGAGAAGTGCGCATCAAGGGCGCATATCGACCGCAAATGGGGACCTAAAATGACAAATGGGACACCCTCAAGTCTCATAGACTTAACGGACACCATTGGAAGTTCACAAGACCGAAAGTGCATATGAATTGTGCCATTTGGTACAGGGCCAACAGTGAGTTTCAACACACCTCTAGTGCATCTTAGCCAGGCCTAGTACCTTTTTTCGGTGTATGCCTTGGGAATGAATTATTGTGTTGTATATCTTTTTTTAAATTATGTACATACATTATCCTAAATGTTTCCAAGAATTTGTAAATTTAGAGAAATTCACAATTTCAAATAGTGCCCCTCGCTTGTCAAAATCCGCGTTTTCCTTGGTTTTCGCTTTGTTGTATAGCTCAACATGATGAAATGTTAGAATATGATCAGTATGTTATTCTAATGTTGATCTAGCTTACTGCTAGTTAGAGCCAGCAAATTAACACATAGAATGGCATTTTAACTTTCAACACACTCAAATGCAGTTTACTACTCACAAGTTAAAAACCTGCATGCCTAGTAATCCAGCACTTGTGTATAGTTCGTATAGTTTGTTAGAATGAAATGTCCTCATTCCTTATATCCGCGGGACTTGGGTGTGGCGCTGATATCTATCTCTCATTAGCAATCGCGACCTGCTTCAGACCACAGTAATGTTAAAAACATCAATATATTCACTTTTTAGATCCACATGATGGCAATTTACACGATTCTGCTTATCACTGCGTCATAAATCTATGCATGATGGCAATTTACACGATTCTGCTTATCACTGCGTCATCAATCTATGCCTTTGCTATTGTAAGAGGTTAACGACCCCTAGCCGTGAAAAAAAAAAAAATATATATATACATATATTGTAGCTTTAAATGAGATATTGTGATGTGTATGTACCGGAAGAAAACTCAAGACTACAATTGAGGCTGTTCAAGGAGTTTGGAAACAGTGCTTACTCATATAGACAATATCTCCCTTTGGATTGGACTTTGTGTTTTGTAACTTTGCAGACCTTTTACATGCCCAAACAGCAACATTATACATTTTTAAAAAGTAAAAAAAAAAAGAAAAAAAAAAAAAGGTAAAAAGCAGAATAGGTCCTTTTTTAAAGGGATAGTTACCCCAAAATTGTCTTTTGCGGAACACAAAAGAAGATATTTTGAAGAACATTGGGAGCCAAACAACATGGGAGCCCATTGACTTTCATTGTGTGGACAAAAAACTTGTTTGTAAATAATATATTTTGCATGTGTGTGTGTTCCACAGAAGAAAGTAAGTCATACAGGTTTGGAGTGACAAGAGGGTTCTGTTTTTCTCAATGGTTCTGGAGGTGTAAAAGTGTATGTGCTCTGTTTCAGTCCACAGGGGAGAGAGGAGACCTCAGCTGTGGCTGGGCGTTCCTTAAACTGTTTGATGAAAGTGGAGCACCCATTACTTTACGGTACACACACATTCCCTTATTACAATTTGACTGATGCACATTAGTTCTATTGTTTCCTTACATACTTGCTCACAAAATACAGTATATGCATGTGTACAGGACACAAGAGCTTACTATTCATGGTGGCACACCATTTGAGAGAGACACCGATATGGATACCACATCAACCAAAAGAGGTAATGTTCTCTCACAAAAAAATACCCATACATCTCTCACATACAAGCCATTCTCTTCTGTTCTCTCCTCAGGTTATCCCACTGGTGTGTTTCAGCAGATGTTGCTGTCCAGGAAGATACCAAAGCTTGTTGTTAAGTTTAAATCAGTAAACTCGCGCACCAGAGTGCTTCTGAAGTAAGAATGCCTTCACACCGAGTATACATTAATGTTAAGAGTTTTTGGTAACACTTTAGTTTAGGGTTAGTTTGTCACTATGTTGCTTATTAGCAATTATATCATTTGGACATTGGCTGTTTATTGGTACTTATAAAGCACATAATAATGCCTTATTCTGCATGACCATGTTCTACATCATTTAATCCTACCCAATACCTAAACTTAACAGCTACCTTAATAACTATTAATAAGCAGAAATTAGGAGTTTGAGGCAAAGGTCATAGTTAATAGTTAACAGTGAGAATTGGACCCTAATCTAAAGTGTGTTTGATTTTTAAAAAAAAAATGTTTTTAAGATAAGTATTTTATGCTCACCAAGGCTGCATTTATTTTATTGAAAATACAGTAAAACGGTTATGTTGTGAAATATTAATTTATTAACTTAAAATTTTAATACATTAAAAAAAAAGTATTCCTGTGATGACAAAGCTGAATTATTATATATCTCTGATCCTTCAGAAATCATTCTAACATCCTGACTTCTGCTTAAGAACCATTTCTTATCATCAATGTTGAAAGCAATTGTGCTTCTTAATATTTTTGTGGAAACCATAATCAGAAAAGAACAGCATTTATTTGAAACGGACATATTTTGTAACATTATAAATGTCTTTACTATCACTTTTTAACAATTGAATGCATAATTATTTTAAATTAATTTTCTTTTAATCGTGCTGATCCAAAATGTTTGAACAGTAGTATGTACAGTATACTAATTTTTATTGCCAGCTGTAGGATTCCACATTGTTTTTTTGATAAATATTAATGAAAAGCTATTATGTTCTTGTAACTAAATTTTTATTTCCCTAAATGTTTTTTTTTTTTTTTGTTTGTTTGTTTGTTTTTTCATAAGTCTGTTGCCAGACACTATTGTTGGAAGTCTGTCCACAGTGCACCTCCTGGCAACATACAGGCAAATACTCGCTGATGCTCTTTTACTTGACAGAGTCACCATGTGTAATGCAGGTAACACACACACAAACACATTTTGTCTTTGTGCTTGATGTGCATCTAAAGTTCCTGTCACATTATGACACTATATGCACTTTCTTTGGTAAGAAAGGGACTGGCATGAAAATGTAGATGTAAAACACACATGGAAATGAAAATGCGAATGTAAAGTGAATGTAAATAACTTTAGATTGATTCTGTGTTCTCTATCCCAGATCTGATCTGCAGCTCAGTTTTGGCCTCCTTCCCTGATGTTCTAGATCAGCCAGACCTGATGGATGCGTTTAGGGTAAGACTGGTTACATAACCACATGTTTACTTGGCATTTACTAAACTTTAATTTCAACATAAATCAAACATAAATGTCAACATCTTTTATTTTCGTTTCTATATACCTTTAGTTACTATAATCTAACCTGAACCACCCCAACTTTTTTTTTGCGTTTTTTAGAATTTGTTAAAAGATTATATTATTATTAAATTAATGAATTAATGTAATAAATGTGGATCATTAAATATAAAAATTATTTTATTTATTAATAATTACATATAAATTATTTCAAAACAACAATCAACATAATAGTTTTAAATTATGAATTCAGATTAAATTAACTAAAACTATACCATCACATACATGGAAGTGTAATACAGGGTTGGTGTTATAAAAAGTATTAAACTTGAACCTGATTTTACAGAAATCATGGACTGAATCAGAGAGTCACCTGAGAAGATCTGATAAGGTAAAGGTGTATGTGATTTTGTTTGAGAATGTCACACAATTGTCACAGTACTAGGATTATAAAAAGTGTATTCATGCTTTTTGCCTACAATGTGTTTCTTTGTCTTGCAGAGGGATATCAATGTGTTAAAGCAGATGTTTGTGAGCGTTTATATGGGCAGTGTGTTTCCATTGTTGTACTCTGCGGAGATGCCCACTCCCTGCTGGGCGAATGAGGAAGTGGAGTCTCAACGTGCTCGTATCATCTACAGCCCTTCCCAAAAAATCTCAGTAGACACTATGCTGTCCTCCCAATGTTCACATCAAGCCTTTGACATCACACAGGTCACCTATGACCTCATCAGCAGAGCCCAGCACTGACTAGAGACAGACTTATAACATGGTCCTCCAAAAGATAAGTGTCCAATAGCAAAAGAAAAATGTCTTTTCAAAATGTATATAAATATTGCAAATATAAATAAAACCATTTCAGTTTTCACTTTCTGGCCAGAAAGCGTATTCATATTTCTGTTGATGGGGAAATCGTGTGTGTGTGTGTGTGTGTGTGTGTGGTGGCCCATACCTTAAATAATGTCCTAATTTTAAGTACCACACCTCCTGAGTACAACTCCTCCCTATTTCTTTTTTTCTTGTTGTTTCTCACACATACACACATAACTACATGGATTAAGTACACACCCCTCCATCTTCAATAGAAGATTCTTATTTAAACATGCCACTCCTTTAAAACATCTTTCACAGTTAAAGAACGGTACCTATTCTCTCTCTGTGTCTGACACACCGCCTCACCCAGCCATCCCAAGTTGTGGTGTCAAGATAAAGATGGAGACATGAATCAGCATTAATTGTTCTCAAAAAATGACTTATAGTCATATACTGTATTATATAAGTTAGCTGCTGCTCACACGTAACATGTTTCTGTGCTGTAAGAAATATTTATATGTTCTGTACACCGTAGTCACAAATAGTTCTGCAACCAATATCCACGTAGAGACTGACAAATGTGAGTTACAAACTACTTATTTACAACCGGTAGCTAAACTACAGGCAAGCTACTGTTTAACATTACAAGCTAGTAACAAAAATAGCTAATTACATTGAAGCTAGTGGAATATCTTTTGATAACATGATATAGTTTCAATCAGAGCAGCTAAAGAATCAGATATGCTTCTGAAAAATTAGCTTATTAGCTAATATAAATTTAAACAATGCTAGCTTTTAGCTACATTAACTACTTTTAGTTAGTTACTCCTTGAGACTTTGATTCTGCAGTAAATTGTTCCAAGAACTAGTGTGCTGCCTACAAAGGGAGCATTTTAAGGTGTCATAGGCTGTTCAAAAAGGTAGGTTAGTTTACCCAAAAATGAAAGTTTTTGGTCCAAAAATAACAAAATCTACAAAACAAAAACGTTTTACGTCACTGCGGACAGAACCGGAAGACAACACGATGTTTAATAAAGTCGTAGTTTTTGTTATTTTTGGTCTAAAATGTATTTTCAATGCTTCAAAACATTCTAACTAACCCACTGTCGAATGGAGGTCTTACAGGCTTGACATAAGGGTAAGTCATTAATGACAATTTTCATTTTTGAATGAACTAACCCTTTAAGTAATAGTTGACTCAAATTAAAATGCTGTAATTTACTTACCATCATGTCATCATAAACCTGTGTGACTTACTTTTTTCGGTTGAACATCTAAAACAAAGTTGAAACATTCTTGAAAATATTTTCTTTTTATCTTTTTGTGAGTAAATGTTTTTTTTTATTATTATTATTATAACTAATGACAAAAACAGGACAAAAACAAACACGCATCTGTTAAATTTTCACAATATTTCATACATAATATTAAATATATGTTCATAATTGAATATTTCATTATATAATTAATTATGCTGTAACAGTCTATCTGTGTGTGCTGGAAAATAGTATATGACCAGGGAATGTATTTTTCCCAGTTGGTTTCTGTCTCCACACTCCCAGTGTTTATAGAGAAATAATAGAGACTAGTCTGACCACATTCCATCTTTTAATATCAACCAGTTAGAATTCCACCCTATCCATTCGCATCAAGTTCCTTTAATGGTTCAGCACTCATTCCGATCATGAGGCAGTACCTGGAAATGCAGAAGTTAAAATAATTCTTCCGTCCTCAGTTTGTAAGTCAACATGAACAGAAAAGCCTTTAATAAGTTATTGTATGATGATTCATTTCATCAGTACATTGTTGGGGAAGATTGACTACTTTTGTGTGTGCAGGTGTGTCTCAGGACTGTCTGAAGGGGAGGGATTCCAGTGTGTTCACATTTCACCACTGTACATGAAACCCGAGTTAGTAAGATGACACGCCCGGGTGACCTGCTGCTGTGGTGATAGAAAAGCATTAGAGCCCAAAGTCAACACACACACACACACACTGTCTGGACAGAGACGATAGATGCTGGAGATAATTAAAGAGAATACTGTCTGTATCCATGTATATGTGTTTGTGTGTTGATAGTCACACAGCTGAAGTCAAAATTCACTTTTAATCAAAAAAGCAGATGTGTGTTTTCAGAAGTGGCTGTGGCCCCGAAATCACATTTGATCTGTTATACTCCCCACACCCTCAACAAGAGACATGCGAAATCCCTCCACTTTTAGTGATATATATACTTTACATTACGGTGTACTATTTGCAGGCACAATTGGAGCAATGTTCAAGGTCACGAGGTACGTAGGTCATCCATGCCTGGCACTGAATCGTTCTCTTTAGTGTCTTCTATGTTTCATTTTGTGAAATATTAGGCATTTTTGCACCTGTATTGTTTCCTAAGGCTGGTCATTTTCATAAATTGCTTTTTTTAATGCTGCTTTTTAATATAGAAGCCAATTTGTAAAACGTTTTTGGACGTTGTTAGTAAGATTCTTGTAATTGTGACTATATTTCACAATGTGATTATATGCACTATGAAAAGTCCTTAAAAATGTGGCCCAATTAACAGTTTAAATCACAAGGCATTTTCTGTATTTGCATCCCATATTTTGATTATGCATGTTCTGATTTAGGGTTGAAGGATTTGTAAAATTAAATGTAAACATAGTTAATTTTGATCCAGGACATTATCTGTTGTTCCACTACAAAAAAAATCATTACAGTAACCATTTCTTGTTACATCTTGCATTTGGGGCTTTAATACTAACATTGTGACTTTATATTTTAGGTAACACTTTATTTTGATAGTCCACTTTAGACATTCAAATAACTATAAGTAACTTTGCCGTTACATGTCAACTAACTATCATTAGAGTATTGGTAGACTGTCAGCTTAATATCTGCTAACACTTTATTTTGTTGGTCTCCCAACAGACATTCAACTGAATGTAAGTAACTTAGCAACTACAAGTCAACTTGTTCTCCTAACCTGAACCCTAACACCTAACCCTAACCTAACAGTCTACTGACAGTCTACTACAGCCTACAAATACTGTAATGACACTTAGTTGAGATGTAGTTGAAAAGTTACTTATAGTTAGTAGAATGTTTTAAAGTGACCATCTAAATAAAGTGTAACCATATTTTATTTTACATTTTATTTCACAACAGACTTCCATATCTCAAAAACTTAAAAAAAAAAAGGAAGAAAAAAAAGTTTCATTGGATTGCAGTTGTACAAGTATTAATGGAGCCTGTATCTATTCAGTGTTTTCATGTGCCACAGTAGCCTAATGTCTTAAAATATTTTCAAAATATTAAGCATTATTCATTTCATTTTGTCAGCATATTGTAATTAATTGGATTCAGTGTTTTAATCGATTGAGAGTCCTATTAATATTTAAGTGATGGCTACCACAGGTAGCAAAAGAAAACCATTATCGTTCATAAAAATTTAATGTCATTGTTAGGTAACCAGATCAGAAGAGAAACAAACAAGTATTGTTTGGAGCTGTGCAATGCTACAACTGTTCCCATGAGCAACCAGGTGTGTATGTGTGTCTTCATCAGACATAAGATCCGATCTGTCCGACACACAGCCTCTCACCCTGGGGAAAGAGAGAGTATGTTTGTAAGTGTGTGCGTGTTTGCAGACATCTCTCTCCTGGGCCAGCTGATGTGTATCTCTATTAGTCTGGGATTGCAAAAGCTAGTGAAACCTAGCATTTTATCAGTGTAAAACATTTATCATGCTCACACACACACACAAACACACGCACACCGCTCTAGTTAACTGAGCTGACTGGATCTGAAGGTTAAACATTCCACATAGTAAATATTTTCTATCGGAAACAGAGGGCCCTGAAGGGAGTTCATTTTATTCTCTTTATTTGCTTTCAACTCCTTCAAGGGCTCACTCAAAGGCATGGTGCTCCAAATGTGTTTTCCCATCAATGTAGCATACAATTCTGTCTTGGAATTTCATTAATAGTTGCATAGACTCAACATAATTTTAACAGTAGAAGACTAAAAGGCTTTAGTAAAAACCTGTTAATTGGTTAAGTTATTTTAACCAATCTTACTATGGTAAAACTGTAATAAATCTAACAGGACATTTAATAAATTTTACAGTAAAATACTGTTAAATTGACCTTTTTCATAAGTAAAAAAAGAACAAATCATCTTATAAATTACAGTGAAAAGCTATATTACTGCTGCTTAGATCCCTTTCAAATGGGAACTCGCACTGCATCTAAAAAGACACTATGGGGAACGCCCCCAGTGTGACCAGTGTCTAAAGCATCTGTCTAAACACGACGATGTTACCTGGCGACAGCCCATGATGTATCTACCGGTGCAACCTCAGTATAAAAGTATGTCATCCTTTTTGTCTTCAAGTGCTGTTTGTTTGTGAATGTATTGAATCATCATGAAGTTGTAGTGCAAAGCGTTTCAGGAAGTTTGTTCATTCGTGTCAGCATTAACCTACTCCTCCTGATGTAGGAGAACGCACGCTCAGTGGGGGCTGAATGCGAGCATTGGGAGAGCTCTGCTTTCGTTTAGGGAAAACAAATGGAGCTGGTTGAGGAATTAGAGAAAGGTGTGGCTATTTCTAATTTTTCAGTAGCTGACAAGTGCGATCTGCTCAATGACGATTTGTTGTCACTTACATCCTCTGATCCTGAGTTGTTGGAGGTTATGCCCCACGCCTCAGACAGATTAGTATCAGTTTAAAACAGTCTCATCCCAAGACGTCATACAACTTACGCTTTTGACCATACGTCAACATCCGCCGTTTTAGGGTACCCTGTAATGTCGTTAGATGACTCTATGTAATCCTAACCCTAGACCTAAACCTACCCGTGTCATCTAACTGACGTTAAAGGTAAAGCGTCAGTTGGATGACACCCCAGGATCGTCATCTAACTGACGTTAAAGGGTGCCCTAAAACGGCGGATGTTGACGTATGGTCAAAAGCGTCAGTTAGTTGATGTCTGGGCTTCAATTTTACCACACACAAGCAATGGCTTCTTCAGATTTTCACCTCTATGCCTGATATTCTCTTCATTCCAGAGTTTGAAAGTATGCAACCAGTAAGATCAAATCCATTCTTTTACTAATGATCTACACAACCTAATTTATTTAATAAATCCTGGTGGTCTCAAACCTTTTAACATTGTGGTTTATGGGGAAACTGCTGCTTTTCTGAGATTCCAGTTCATTTTATGTGTCAGATGAGTCAAAGCAGTTATTTCCTCTAAACATTTAGGATTAACTTGGCTAATCAAACTTTATTGTGTGACACACCTTGTGACGAATTATATTGCAATGTATTGTGTTTTTGACAGTTGCTGAAGCAGATAGTTAAGGATTTGTGTCAAGAGATCAGTTTCATTCACAAAAGTTTTTAATACTTGAAATATAGTGAAATAAATTATGGTGATGGAACTAGTTTGTTTATAGAGCTAACTGTGCTTTATTACAGGGCTTCCCATGTCTATTGGTGAACAGCAGGGGGGAAAAAACAATGCTAAATGCACATATTAAACTGCAGCTAACCTTTTTTTTTATAACCGTGCCTAGTTAAGATAGCAAAATGAATAGGCATATCAACTTTTAAAAGGGAGGAGAAAACCCTTCCCATGTGTCAATAAAACACTGTGGTATTTGATTGAAACCAAATTGGATGGACGCCAATATGGACAGGTAATCTCTCATTCTTGAGAACAATGGAAACACAAGAGAAAGGCATTGCGACATTGTTGCACATATATCCTAAAGTTATCCAGTAAAAATGTCTGGCTGCTTTATTTTGGAGCTATCAGGTGACATCATTTCATAAGAAATTCCTGCCACGCCTATTAATTAAAACAGCAGCAGGATTTACAGAAGTATCCTGAGCCGGATGGACAGGGAATGTATATTTAAATGGCTCATACAAGCTGCTGTGTGAATGGAATAGTATTTTGTAACAGATGTGAACCTCAAACTGTTATACCAATACCACTGTAGAATATATTTTTGTCATCTGGGTAGCCAGCTGTTTAATTATAGGTAGCGATGTCGCCCCATAGCACAAAGGTCCCTAGTTTGAGCCCCCGCTAATCCAGGAGTGCTTTCTGTTTAGAGTTAGCATGTTTCCTGATCCAGTTGCCCCACAATCCAAAAACATGTGTAAATGTGTATTTGGGAGTCCCAAACCATGTCATGTGGAGGGTCAGGGAAAGACCTGGTGACCTACCCTGGAAATATCATCGGCAAGAAAATTCATGGACAGTCTTGCGTATGGCAAGAGATGGCCCATATTATCACCAATAATGTTTGTTCCAGGTGTTTGATGTATTGGTGGCCTATAGTTTATTAAGGGCAATGAATTATAAAGTCCTGGGCATGACATATGTTCTCACTTTTGTTCTGTATTCTGATATCTTTAGGATGTTGGATATCATGGCATTTCCGTATTCTTTTATCTGTGTGCCGCAGGGCTTTTGGCTAATGTCACACTCTCAAAACAAGGACTGCATGGGTAAAGTGTACAAGCTAGACATTGCTGCTGTGGTAAGACTCATTCATAGTGAAAGTCAAATCTTTATATCACTCATTGATGCTCAAGGCAACACCAGGAAGATGTAAACCTTTGAGCAGGATGGTCAGTAAAGTGATATTTTGTTTTAAACAGCCCTTTAAAACAAAATGCTGTAATAACAATTTACACCGATTGTCCTGTTCAAAAGTTTACGTTGGCCTGGCTATTTTCGTAGCCTATAGTGCAGGGATGGGCAACTTCAGTCCTGGAGGGCCATTGTTCTACAGAGTTTAGCTTCAATACTAATCAAACACACCTGAACAAGCTAATCAAAGTCTTCAGGATTACTAGAAAGTTACAGGCAGGTGATTTTTTCAGGGATGGAGCTAAACTCTTTAGGACAGTGGCCCTCCAGGACCGACATTGCCAGCCCTGCATGTAGCATGTAGCCTGGAACTTCAAACATTAGCGGACAGGAGCCAGACTATTCAAGGCCTAAATGTAATTATAATGATTGATTTGAATTAACTGCAAACAATGTTGTTTCCTATTGAATGCGCAGTAGTGTAGACTTAAATGGCCATATGGTGCCATTTCAGCCCATTCTCACCCCCAAGGCGTCACCTTACCTTACTGACGCCTTGGGAAGCATTTGACCTTGATATTGATGTTGATGTTGATATTGACATTTGACGTCTGATATTGATGCTTCAATATCTGACGCTTAAGGCACCCTTTAGCGTCAGTTAGATGACGCCCTAGGATCGCGTGTACCCTACCCCCACCCCAGACCTAAACCTAACCGCGTCCTCTAACTGACGCTTTCCTTTAGCGTCAGTTAGATGACGCCGTAGGATCGCGTCATCGTAAAGGGCGCCTAAAACGTCAAATATTGAAGTATGGTCAAAGGTGACGCCTTGGGTTGAGAATGCGTTGGCCATTTTCAGTAAACGAGATTTTTTTAAGAGCCGATAACCCTATTTAGTGAAAAAGTATATTTCTGTGAAAAAAATACCCAGGTAACCAAAAATATGTTCTATAAACATTTAGCTAATAATACCATTAAGTTACAATTCCAGTACCATTCCATTTGATCATTTTGAGATTTGTTGCTAAATGCTATCCATCTGAACACTCTGAAATAAGTAGCAACATTTAAAAAATATTATACGAACATCTAACTAAACTATTTTATAAAAAATTCTTGCATGAACAATGTATAAAAACATTTTTGTGCTAACATTTTGAGAATATTTTTAAAGGCCAGATAAATCTGAACAAACGTTCTATTAGCATTACTGGAAGACTGTTTGTTCATAAATTTGAGAGAACATCACTACATTAGCAAAGTTCTGAGCTTGTTCCTTGTTAGATGGGTATATCAGTCAAAATGATTATCTCTAAAGCAAACAAACCAACCTCAAACCAATCAAGTGAATATTGGGGATAGTTCCTGACCTTAACCAGCCAACTAACCAGCTTAACATCAGGACCTCCTACTTTAACTAACCACCCATCTTTAAACAACCAACCAACAAAGGGATTCTTGAGGAGGTGCTCAGTATAAAACTGTGAGGAGAGACATGTTCGCACCACTTCTGCATGGCCAAATACTTCCAGAACATTCTACAACCGATTTTAAACTGAGAATTAGTTGATCTTTTCTAAGACTAGTTTTGGTCCAAAGATTATGAAGTGTTTATAATCCTCCAATGCCTCTGACATTCTGGTTATATGCAATCTGATGGCCATGAATGTATTTCAGCTGTGTTGGAGCTGTGAAAAACAAACAGTTATTGTACTGAAAGTGTATATCTATTGGAAATAAAAATGACTGGTCTACATAAAAAGAAACATGTTTTGGTATTAATCCAAGCACCATCTTCAGTTGAAAACTCAGGAAGTAACTCTGGCAAATATACACAAATGTCGAAGTCACATGACTACCAAGTTGTCCACATAATATTCTTCCCAGAGCTATTATTCCCTGTCGCTTACAGTGGTGCCCCTCCTCCACTTGCTGTGGAGTACACCGATCTCTTCATAGAGCGGGATGGCACAGTTTCTAAAACAGGTGTTTGAGGATCCGGTCCTTTGGATGGACCGGACATTAGCCATTGTTTTAAAATACACAGGGATGCTTTGCTTGGAGAAAACCCTCTCCAGTCACATAGTGAATGACCACATGGTTTCTACGGACAGTACGCAGTACTAAGCAGTACGCAGATACTACGGTTTCTACGGACAGTACGCAGTTACTTCCAAACGCACCCTCTGACTTGATTTTTTTCTCCCTCCTTTTTTCTAAACTCTCAGAAATGACTACTGAACCACAGGAACAAAACAACCAAACATAAGCTAGAGAGCAAACAACTGAACAAAGGAAACTGAGGACTTAAAATACACAGAAGTAAATGAGGGAACTAAACGAGTAACAGGTGAACTTAATTAGGCTAAGTGAGTTAATTAGGCTAACTGGCACACACAAGGAAACTATGTCAACACAAGCATGTAACAGAAACAAACCAAAACAGAGTATACACAGTTATATAGTTGCATAGTTGTTTAGTATACACAGTTTAATAGTTACATTACACCCACCTCATGAAAGACGCGTCCCCATGCTGAAACTGTAGTCCAACTGTAGAGGGAGGGTGGGAGCTTAAGTGGTGGATGCAGAGCAGAGACATGGGACAAGCCCAAGGCAGAATCAAGGGACGGAGGAGCCATGCGAGACAAAGCCCAGGAGTGTAATCCAGATGGAGGAAAGGAACTCTAGGGACGGGGCAATGACGAAGGTTCTGGAGGGTGGGGAAGAGCAGCAGAAAAGCAACCAAATCAAATTTTGCTAGATTTTAATGACTTTACAGACTTTCATGATTAGCCAGATTTTCTTTTTACCCTGTATGGAGAGTTTTAATTGGATTAATGCATGTGAATATTCGGACCTGGTCAAAGCTACCACACATTCTCTTTTATTTAGAACTGTTGCAATTATAATCAATTTGTAGCATCAGGGGTTGTCATTTCTGCATTAGGATTTTATAACCCAAGTTTCTTCAATATTAATCCCTAGATTAATTTTACAATAATGTAAGTAGTGATAGTCCCTATAGTCTATATAAAGAGATTGAACTCTTTTCGATTTCTATGTACCTGAAATATTTATGAATAAATCAGTAATTAATCAAAACGTGAGATGTATGATAGAATCAAGCTAAGTCAGATTCTTACTCAAATTATTAGTTGGTCCACATCTTCTTCCAGGTGTGTTGATCATCTCGTTTGCATCATGGACATCCCATCTTCACGGACTTTGCAAGCCGTTGCTTGCATGGATGATCACTGTCTTGTCGTTTTCTTCTTATATTGTCCAGTGATTTTTAAATAAAGTGTTTTGTTTAAACACTTTAAGCTGGATGTTTTAGAAAACCATGCATCTACATCAACAGATATATTGCGTAAGGGCACCAATCGTGTTCCACCCAGAAGGCCTACTGATTAATGCTGGACCTCTCCCTATTTTTATACATGTTTATTTAAAGCTATGATGTCGACATAGTTAAACTATATGCCCTTGAAGAAAGAGGACACTCCTTGTCCTTATCTGTCTTTATTTTACAGCAATAATTTGGCCACATTGTTCACTGTTTTTGACTCTATTTACCAAGTAAACATCTTCCCTTCCACTCAGTCGAGTGTGTCTGTGTATTAATTAGCGAACACCTGAGCAGCTGATTGACCCGTGTTAGTCAACCCGTTGCCAAACTGCACCCACATACACGAAACGTTCCTCAACATCACAGCCCGCTCAGTGAAAGTGGAGAGGTACATCGCCGCTCTCCTCACGTAGGGTGTGTTCACACAGAGCAGGTTTTTCAGGTCTCCAGTGGACATTGAAAAGACGCACCCGTGGCTCCGTTACTCCATTCATTCCTCTGAAGGATAGCGGGAGCGCGACGATGGCAGCGGTCACGCAACAGATGTCGAGCCTTCCCAGTGGACTCCGGATCTGCACCACGGCACCGGACATACTCTACCTGCCCGAACTGGTGCGTGAACGGAACATTTAATGGATTTTTTTTTTTTTTTTAATCCAGTTAGGCCTATTGTAAATATATCAGATGAATATGGGTAAATATTAATCTTTCAGTATATTTCTGTCATATTTTTTTTAGCTATATAATTTTATATTTGTTTCTTTTTATGCTTATTTTTTAATGAAGCATTTTTTTTTTTCTATTTTAACATTTGAAGGTAATGGAAAAAGAGTAAAGCGAAAAAAAGCTTAAAAATAGAAATAGGCCTACATATTTTTTAGGCTTCGGTTAATTTAATTTGTAGAGTAAAAAAAAAAGTAATGTGTGTGTGTGTGTATATATATATTATATATATATATATATAGGCCTATATATCAGGCTATAGCGCAGTTCCAGGTCAAATTTGATATGTTATCCTAAGTAGCCTATTGGTGGTTCCACTTCATTTCGTTTTATTTATAGCTATTAAATAGGAGATAACGGTTGGATAAGGGAAGTTCAAAACAAAATCATTTTACGATTATTAGCCTACATTTTAATTAATTGACTGTGGGTTTCTGGTGACATATGAGGTCTCAGCCCAGCACCTCCACAACAGCAGCAGTTGACACCGAGGTTAATGAGGGACACACGGCTAGGCTACATTTACAGAACCCTTACACCTGAATTAAACTGTAACGATCATGATGGATCAAAGAATGCTGTTTAAAAACGGGGAGTTTGTTTTGTGGTTGTGGTTCTTGTCGGAGCTCAGTAGAAGCTGAAGGGCATGAATGTGAGTTTAGGTCATATCAGATTCAGTAGCTCAAATGAAAGGCGAGATGAGTCTGTCTGTTTGGAGGATATGTGCAAGAGACAGAAAACAAAGACGATGAGTTTGAGTTTGATAAGATCTTTGTTTTGAGTCTCCATTACAGTTGACCATTTAGATCATTTTAGATATGGTGAACACAAATATACGTGGACCAATGATGCACATGCCTGTCACTGTCAGACAAATGTTGCCTATTTATTTTTTATTTAGAGATTAAAAAATACTAAATAGCCTCCGTAATAAAATGCGTGGACATGAAATGCTGATTTAAGCGAAGGACAGTAAATGAGAAAAAAACTTAAGATCAGTGAATAAACAGGAAAACAGAGGTGGGCAGTAACAAAGTAGGCCTAGCCTACATTTACTTACTGTATGCTACACTTTTTGAGTAGCTATCTGTAGGCTAACTACTATTATTTTTTCTGGAAACTTTTTTACTTTAACTTCGAAAGTTTCCAACTACATTTGAAAGACATCACTACTTTTTACTCCACTACATTTCTATGTCCTTGAGTAGAACGTCAGGGCAGGGATGATTTGATTGCAGTGGTTGCCTTTTGATTGATGGACGTCAGTCAGAACCGATTTTCATTTTCAACCACTACACTGTCCATTGTTGGAGATTAACGTAAAACTAAAGTTGGTTTCTGATATAGGCCTACTTGATTTTCCTTTTCAAGGGTTTGGGTTTAGTCTTCTAAAATGTGAATTTTGTCATTGTTTTGGAGCACTATAGCTTATAGATAACAGTAGGCTAACACATTCATACTAGCAAAAAAAAAAAAAAAAAAACTTTAAATAGGGCATTAGTAGAGGGAACTGCTATTTAGGTGTCTGAAACCATTGGACGTTATTGAGTGCACTTATTCAATCTCACATTCAATCCCACTGGAACTGTGTTTTAGAAAATACGTTTACACCATTTTGAGTGCCTGAAAACAAAAACGTTTTAAATGTTTACACAACAAACACTTAAATGGAGAAGCTTTTCCTTTGCGTTTTCAGCATACAGACATACAAAATTATCCCCTTCCACACCGATCTGCGAAAAGGCTAAAAATGCTGTATTCTGCTACCAGGCCATTAGATGGCGATGAAATACTATAGATTGAATATGACATTATCGTTTTCAGAGATTGAGTTTTTGTTGATTACACAGAGACTGTTTCCAAAAACTTGCACTTTGAAAATCGTTTTCAGGAGTTTGCGTTTTCAGGCAACCAAAACACGAATTTCTGAAGACAATGACCTGAAGTCACGTATGCGTTTTACGTTTTCAATCTATAGTGATTCATCGCCATCTAATGGCCTGGCAGCAGAATACAGGGTTTTTAGTCGTTTACGCGGATCCATGTGAACGCGGGGATCGTTTTGATGGTTTCGTCTGAACATGGAAAACTTTGAAAACTTTTTAAAACTTTTATTTTTAAAACTATGTTTTAAGCATATCGTTATGTAAACGTACCCTTAAACAAAATGTAATGTCAGTTCATAATTGCCAGTAGTGATGTTGTACGATGAGGACTAAATGTCGACATAAATGATACATCAGTGTCCCAATGTGTTGTGAGCGGCTCTGCCAGCGTCCTTATTGTCATTACCAGTGCCTGAATTTGTGTACACAATATACTGATTCACGACCTAGGGAACTGATGGAGACACCCTCAGCTCCACTGACTATGGCTGCATCCGAAAACTGGTAAATGCTACCTTCAGAGGACACATTCCAAGGTCGTGAGTCATTAAGGCACGTCTGAATCATGGTCCAAATGCAATAGTTTCACTTCCTGTTCCCTGAGATACCTTCATTTTGATCAATTTTTGAAGCCAGCATAGACCTTCGCTGCCTTTGAAATCCCACAAATAATCCTGTGCTTTCCATTCTGTGACAGTTGAGCTTGAAAAATAAAGATGTCGTCTGAATGTTGCAGCTCATTTTGTGTGTAATCAACGTTTGCCACTTATGATGTAATTTCGAGGGAGAAATTACTATTGTTGTCATAAAGCTTGCTCTATGTTGCTGTATATCATTTAACCATTACGCTGCCTCAGAAGTCTGTCTGACGTGAGGTACCTTCGTGCACAAACGCAAAAGCCTATGTGAGACTAGACAGTCTTTTATAGACTTCATTTTAGTCTATTCTAGAGAATCTCTGGGTTTGGGTGTTATGTAAAGACACCCAATGTGGAATGAGTTTATCATTAATGTGTGTTAAGAATAAGTAGGTTGCACTATATGCATGCACAAATTACTACACTGAATTTGCATGTGTTTGTCCTACAGGTGTTTGGAGGGTTAGTATGGATCCTGGTGGCATCCACACATGTGACTGAGAATAACCCTCAGGGATGGGTGATGTTTGTATCAGTTTTCTGCTTTGTGATGACCTTCCTCTGGCTCATCATCTTCGCATGTGGAGGGCACAAAAACAGCAGCGCCTGGGCTACAGCGGTGAGCAGAGAACAGATTATAGTGCGAATTTGTGTGCATCATTTGGGCCTTTGGAACATTTTTATTATGGTGTCGAGAGGGGGGCCTTAAAATTATACCCATACATGCATAGTTGCACACTAAAACATGCACTGAAAAAAAGTGGTAATCTGCAATATTTTCAAGGATCTATTTCCACCATCTAACCCACAAAAAATAATTATAATATATTACAATGTATAATTGTATTAATTGTAGACTTATTTAAATCGAAATAGTTTGGAGATGGAGCTAGACTCTCAGTACAGTGGCGGCGGAGCTAGACTCTTAGTACAGTGGGGGCGGAGCTAGACTATCAGTACAGTGGGGGCAGAGCTTCATCACCCCTCTGCTAACAAGTCATTTGATTTTATGCATTTGTAATGTGTCACTTGTTGAGCCAAATAAGCTTATGTTAAATAACACAAAGACTATCTCGTTCTTTTCTTTTTAATGCGCCAGATTTAGGCCTATATTTCCTCTCCATTTTCGTAACTATTCTCTACATTATACATTCGCAACTCACACCACCCACTGTACTCCTGACGCAAGTAGGCCTACCTACATTATACGCTGTTTCGGTTCATTTATGAGCTCCAGGTCACGAGCCGGCCCCTCCGTGTCGTGACTATCTATTGTCTGCTATTTATTAAATCCAGGCAATTGGTTGATGAAACACTGATTAATATTAAGAGACAATTAATACAAAACGAAATTCACCTTAATGAAAGGCTCTGTCCTTTATGTTTGTCTCTGTGAAAGTTTTAAAGCAGTCTTTCAGTGCCGCTTCTTTCAGCCAGCTCCTTGTTTCCTGTCTGCCATTATTGGACAAACTGATTAATCCAGGTGTGTCTGACCTCAGTAGTCACAACAATAATAATCAGGCACACCTGAATAAATCAAGACAGGAAACAAGGAGCTGGCTGAAGTTCAGGAAGTAGTGCAGCTGTGCATAAAGCCCATTGTCACATAACAATGTTTTTCCCTCATAGGCCTAAACACGTACACAAAAAATAATTAAAAATGAATATTTTATGTTCTGTTGAGAGCCAACTCTTCATCCAGTGGGTAGTATTACTTTTGGTACTTTTTCCACCTAAAAGTTAAAGTTTCTTTGTGTCACGTCCGTTACGGATGTGCATTTCCCTCATATTTTACATAAAACACATAGATCTTATGTCTGGGCTCGTTTATTAAGGGAGTATGGATAAAAAGACATTACCAATATATTGGTATTAAATTTAAATGCCCCCTACAGAGCAATTGGGCAAGTTATACATCTGCGCTAAAATATCAAGGTGAAAGTCATCATAGCTTGCATAGTATAGACTCAGCTTCCAACCCAACTTTGAGAATAGTTTAACGGCGATTTTTTTATTTTTATTTTTTTAATCGCCCGATAAGAGTCTGACTTTAACGCCGATAACGGCCAACCACTAATATATAAACAAACTGGCTTTGATGATGTTTTCTGTGTACAGGACTTTATTTATCACCTTCTTGCTGTTACGTTCTATCTGAGCGCCTCAGTGATCCTGGCTTATGTGACCATCGGCATGAAATTAGCCACTCCAGGAATCTATCCCTTTAGGTACTATCAAATCGACATTGCAGCTGTGGTAAGCACAAAATACACACACTTTGTTGTTATATGTTGAAGTTGAATAGTTTTTTTTTTTTTTTTTTTTCATATAATCGGGGCAATGATGTTGTTGTTTTTTAATAAAAAATCAATCAGTCACAATCCAGACTGCACACAGGTATGAAGAGGTTAGATTTGAACACATTGCAGAACAACAAACCTAAAAAGGCTCACAATTAAAACTAAAAATGCTAAAACTTTACTAAAAATGATTTAATGTTTAAAAACATACCCGAATGCATACTGAACAACAGTGTGTGCTCTATAGAGCTATAAGGCCATCTAGTGGCAAGGATCATGAAATAATATTTTTTTTTTCAGCAGAGACACTCAGTGTGAGACTTTTGGTCAAGTTGTTATAACAATTCTTTGCATAATAAATTAACATAGTAAATACTACAAATAATTGCATTTTGTATTTAAGTTGTAATAATGTGAAGAATGTGCTTAAATTATATTATTGATAAAATCTAGTAATTTAATTTACAAAAATCTCAAAAAAATGCATTAAAAAACAGAATAAATATCAAATGAAGTGATATAAGCATTCTGGACAAAAAAATTCAGGCTTCGGATAATTGGGAGGAGAGGATGAGGGAACACTAATCATTTATAAACACTGTTAAAGACGATCTTTAGAAAATCCCAAAATTCATGGGCATTTTTTATTTTTAAAAGGACTTTTAAAGCGGTTTAAAGATCAAATTTTTGACTGACCTTTTCCCCTCTCTCTCCTTCAGGTGTTCTCTTATATTGCCACATTGCTTTACTTCATCCACTGCATCCTTTCTGCTTTGCGGTGGAAATCCTTCTAATCAACGAATCTGATCAAAAGGAAATAATTTTGACAATTTAAAAAACATTGTAAAACTATTGGGGGCTGAGAGAGAAGAATCTCAGGGGTCAGTCCTGAGCACCCTCTACTCAAAAACCACAGCAATCATGATGGAATAATCCCATTTACACTTTTCATAGATTATTCTGACCTTATTGCTTCTGTAATGATGATGCTTTCTTATATTTGGTAGAAGGGAAACTTTTTAAAATGGTATCTGTATGACTCCCCCCTGTGTAGATGCAGATGAAGAAACATGAGGGTTTTTTTGTATACGTCTTGTATCTTTGTAACAGAAACACATTTTTTTATATTTAGCTACTACACACTATGAACAACATGATATTTTAATAAAAGAATACAAACTAGACATAATTCCCTGTGTAATTAATTCCGGAGGCAGGTAATGTTTGGCCTGTAAATATGACTATATAAATTATGCATTTTGATACCGGGAAATTAACTCAGTCACACGGTCTCAATATTTACTTATGTTGATTGCATTTTGTAAAGTGTAATTTTTTTCCTTTTCTTTTTTTATTGAAGTGAGATCAGCTTTTGAGAGTAGCATTCAAGTGTCTGAACTTTTTAGTAATCTAGGGAAAATCCCACACCCAGCTGGTAAGATTTTTATACAAAACACTAAAGGTGACATGTAAAGGGGTTTTAATGTAGATTTATTGGTGCATTTACAGTTTTTAATCATGTGTAGGCAAGTGAGAACAAAATCTGCATTCACTTCCACGCTCCTCATTCATGTGTATGGAGACATCAACACATTTCTGGGGCTACTTCTGGACTTTTACTGTTTGGTGAAATGGTAGTTTAGCAGCATGGTTCCAATCCAAGCACATGTGACATGCCCCAACACTCTTCCCAGCAAACGGTTGTCAGTTCAATACAAGTCAGCCTGCAGTGCGTTTTAGCAGGACATCCCAGTTCAGATCACCAGATGGTCCTTTTAACCCCTGCCCACACTGATCTCTTAACACCCTGTGCTGCCTTCACATCAGCCCAGTGCAGACGTGGGTTAGGCACATCGGTCTCGGCTTCAGGTTCCTTACGGGCGCCGAGCTGTGGTCGCGCCACCACGATGGGCAGAGGGCCCTGTTCGGCCCTGAACTCCACCACATTCAGCTGCTTTTTATCAGATAGATTCTGATGAGTTTCCTATAGAGGGACAGGGGAGAGAAAGTCAGTTACAAGCCAGTTAGAATGTCCTTCGGCACAATTCCCACTTCTTCTGGGATCCAATGAGAGAGGACTCGGGATTGCAGTGATGACTGGAATTACATGGATTTAGCCTGAATGCGTTCCGTTACTTTAAAAAAGGGTTATCAAACAGCACAAATGCAGCCTGCAGGTGAACATCATTTGAGTAAAAACAATAACCACAACCACTGGAGAGAAAGTATACTAGCACTTTTTTTGCTTTGATTGCACATTTGAAGTAGCCTTTCAGATTACACAATAAATCTTGTTGTGACAGCTTACACACTATCAAATACATGACTGGCGCCACCACGTGTTCTTGTAACAACATTCCCATTAACCATCAATCTGATTTTAGTGTAAGAGTAAAGAATGGAGTAGGGGATTAAACAACATTGTTATTTACCCATAATATCTCTCTGACTTTAGAGGTAATTAATAGGGGTAGGGTTAGGTGATTACAACGCCAAGATTTCATTAGTCAACATTTACATACCAGTTAAATCTCAGTAATCTTAATAACCAGTTAAATATTATCATCAAAATGACAACAATGGCAAGTATTTTTCAACAAGTAAACATTGCTATATTTTAACCAAACAATCAGTAACTAGTCTACCAAAGACGTTGATGCAGGGACACACCAGTCTTGGCAAAATCACAGTCACTGTATGAAACAATCCACTGAGATGTGTACAAACCCTGATCTTATAGGTGATGGTACTGTTATCATCTCTCACCTGATTGGCCAGGCCATGGAACAGAGCCCTGGTGATGTTGAGGAGGTTGACCGAACCTTCTACTTTTGCGTACATATCCTCTATCCCTATCAGTTTACAGAGAGTGATCACTGCCCGATGACAATGCAGACCATAACCTGATAGAGAGAAAAAAATAGAGGGAGAAGGTAAATATCTTTTTACATGCTTTTATTTAGTTATTTATTTTTTTACTTTTGAAAACAAAATTTAGTCAAGACTTTGTCAATATGGTCATGTTCATTAATATCAGGTCATTTTATTGAGACTAAAATAGCACAATTTAAATTAACAAAAAAAACTTAAAGATAGTCCATCCAGAATTAAAATTGCCATCATTTACTCGTTCTATGCCTTACATTCTTTTTTGGAGCACAATAGAAGATCTTTTTAATAATGTGGGTAACAAAACAGTTTCAGGTCTGTTTTTTTGGTCCATACAGTGGAAGTCAACAGTAACCAAAACTGTTTGATTACCAACATTCTTCAAAATATATTCCAAAGAAAAAAAAATTGTCAAACAGGTTTGGAATAACATCATGATGGTAGAATTACATTTTTTGGGAGTACGTTTTAACTAAGACCATTATATGTGGTTAGGTAGTACATTACAAACCGTGTGCATTATTAATGCCTTGCTATTTTTTATCTTGGCATTTTCATTAATGGTACATTTTTATTCAAATTGTTTATCTTCACATTGCTTAACTAGTTTTATCTTGAAATCTAAAAATCCTTATAGTCAATTGACATTTTCATGGGTGAGATTAACACTGGAGGAGAGAAAGTAAAAGAACAGACATCCAGAGTAAGTGTGATCCCACGGCTGTGTTCAAGAACAACATTAAACGCGCGTTACAAGACAGTCTACAGATGGGAAAGGTAGCAGATCAGGTTCTATGCGAGACGAGTTCCAGGTCCAATCATAACAGTTCCCGCCAGGTTTTATTTCTTAAGTGTCAGAGGTAAGACGTGGGCTTTCACATCAGAGCTGAACTCATAACTCCATCTCAAATAACGAACATCTTAATTTCAATTTGTGGCTCAGACTAGACATGAAGGGAAATCTGATATATTTGCTTGACAATAATTGCTAACAATGATTGATTGTGTGCGAGTTACCTTTGTTCTGTTTCTTCATTCTGAGTGTGGTCCTTTTAAACGTTGACTCCATGTCATGATATACTGCACATGAGGATGAAAAGATAGACATTGACAACACAAAGAAAGAGGATTCTGCAAACTCAGTCATGACACTTTCTTGCTCGAGTATAAACCTCTGTTGAAAAGTTTAGTTTTTTTTTTTTTTTGCTTTTGAAAAGTCTTATGCTAACCGAATTTGATTTTAAAAATACAGTAAAACAGTTACATCGTGAAATATTTAAACTTTTCCATTCAGTAACTTTTAAAAAGGTAATTTATTCCTGTGATGACAAAGTTGAATGCAACATTACTCCCATCTTCAGTGTCACATGATCCTTCATAAATCATTTTAACATACTGATTTGCTGCTTAAACATTTCTCATTATTAATGCTGAAAAAAGTCATGTTGCTTAATATTTTTGTAATAAATAAAATTTCAGGATCTCAAAAGAATTTAATTGAAATAGAAATATTTTTCTGTGTGTAAATGCTTTGGAATTTTAGTAAAATAAATACAAAATAGACTATTTAGAAAATAGTTTTCTTTTTTAAATGAGGTAACCATTTTCTTTGCATTATTGTACAACTGATAAATTGTTTTAATTAAAAAAAAAATTAAAATTGAATATTAATATTAATGACATTGCTTAATTTCATATTGCCAGCAAAATCAATGTGAAAGTGTTATGAATTTGATATACATCACTCACCCCCCAAAAAAGAGGCTCTCAAAATACAAACATAAAACTACATATGTAAATGATAAATGCTGCGACAGACAGTAGAATCCTTACTAGAATCGTCTTAAACTGCACAAAAGCACATATACAGGAGTGATAGACAATGACACACGTGTGTAACACTCACACGCACACAGAGTAGAGTGTGACTCACTGGTATGGTTGTTGTATCTCTCGATGTAGTAGAGATAATGCATGGCTCGGTTCTTTGCCTGTGAAACAAAGCATCATATTTAATGTCAAGATGATTTCACTGTAACCTGATTTGGTAGCTCGAACACTGAAATGCTAAAGGTTCAAATCTGTTTGTGTGCCAAAAGTGTGCCATGGGAACTGAGTAGTTATTGAGCTCACAGCCCAGTTCTGTCTTTATTGTGCCCTCAATCAAGTAATTTAACCTCAGGTCGTTCGAGAGGAGAATTGTGCCTGCAATGAGCGTCCGTTATGTGACTTTGGGTGGGCGTGAAATAATGTATGCATGTGACTTCTGGCTTACTTTTCTAAGTGCGGTGTTTTTGTCTGCTGCTTTCCCCAGTGCAAACCCTGCAGAGAACAAAAAAAGCTCATTGACACCGATTATGGCCATTTTATTTTTTCCAGCCTCATATTAAACTACTGCATTGTTCCATATACTCCAGACTTAAGAAGTGCAAAAGTGCATATTTTCAAAACTAGTCAGTGAGTTGTCTGAACAACTAGTTGAGGCTACTTTAACAAAGAACACCTGCTGTAAACGCACAAGGCTTTTTCCACTAAATGAAGCGCAGGAATTGCAGAGTGTAAATAAATATTTATTTATAATATATTATATTAGTTCAAGCTCATAGACTAGCAATAACAGAAAAAAACAATATCCAAAATACATAGCAAAAAAAGATAAGCCATTTACTGTGTGATATAAATAATATATTAAAAACAACAACAGTTATTATTATTAATAACATAATATAATGTTTGATTTATACATTATTATATTATTAATCTTATATTTTGTTTATAAATAATACATTTTTATGATATGGATTGAATGAGTGAATTTATTGCTAAAAATGCTGAAAAACAACAAAAAATTAAGATTAAGAAATTCAGCCTAGAGAATCATCATTAAAGGTGCATGTGTCCGGATTTACCTGCGACTCCATTTCCATTGCCCACAGCGACCAGAGCACTGATGGATCTCTTCCTGCTCTCTTTGGCTGTGACATTAAACACACTCTTGAGCTGTCAATCAAATAACAAACATCACATATGATGGTCAATAGCTGCAGGGGCTCAATTTCAGTTAAGTGTACTTCCTTAAAGCAACCAGCAGGAGGCAGTACAAACCCATTGGAAAAGGCTAATATATGCTCCATTCAAACCATGATTCAAACGCATGTCAAATACTGCAAGTCAAGTCACCTTCATTTAATAGTGCTCAGTGCCGTCGTAGATGGGGTGTGTGCGAGGCCTTGAAATGTGATTCAAGCAAACTTTGCATTCGACTTTTTTTCCATTATCTATTTTCGTAAAATTCTACCACACTGCTGACGTCTTTGACATGGTAAAGGAGGACTAACAGTAAATTAAACGCTCATTAAATTAATACTCAAACCACAAGACGAAGGCCTTCTAGTACTTTCTTTAATCTGTCTCCAGTGGCTTGGGCTAATCCAAAAAAAAGGGGGGTGTTCTGAAGACAGGCTGGCTGTTACCTATGAAACTAGGGTGCTCTGAAAACACTCCCATTAGCAAGTGCTTTCCACCTGATGAAATTTACACATCAAAAAAAAAAAATATATAGATGGCTGGGGGGGGGTATGTAGGTATTGGGGGGGTGGAACCCGGCTGGATTGTGAGGCCCCCTAGTGGCGCGAGGCCCTGAGCGGTTGCACAGTTCACACAGCCCTTGCGACGCCTCTGATAGTACTTTTAACAATATGGACTATTTCAAAGCAGCTTTACAGAAGCTCTATAATAAAAGTTATTGTACAGCTAAAGTTAGTTTTGATTGATTCACTTCTGTTGTAAAGATCATAAATTATGAACTTAGGGGCCACTAACACGACACTATATTAACAGAAAACCCTTAATGCGATGCGGCCGCTCATCCGCACAACAACAGCACTTCGTGAGCTTAGAATTATAAGGTTCTATCTCCGTTTAGGGTAGTTCTGAGATATTGAGCATCAAAGTTTTTACATCCCAGCAGGCAAAACTGTTATGTAGTATAATCTTCTATTATAGCTTTATCTATTAATCTTTTTTTTTTTTTTTTACAAAAATAACCACACAGGCATTAATAAACACCTAATGGATCAGATTATGTCAAAAACTCAATTTCGACCAAAAGTGGAGATAGAACCTTATAATCCTAAGCTCACGACTTGGTGGATCGAGAACGCAATCCATTAAATAGTTTCCAAGGTGCAAGCCTTATTATTTTGCAGTCGTCGTCTCACACACACTCTAGGCTGTAGATTTGTGTGTAATTGTATAGTATAAAGTAATACAGAATAAAAGCATTCTTTCTCCCGCTCTTTACTGAAATGGGTTATGTAAGGTTTGCTGTAGGAGTATTATTGATACGATGAGATCTTTGTGCTGAAAGAAAAAGCCACCCACTGGCAAGAACTAAACATGTTCAGAGGACATTATAGGGTGGATTGTTCACAAACCTCAAGCACAAAAGTTGTATAGCTGATTGTGTCCTAAACCAGCAGCCAGCGAACCTTTGAAGTGCCATATCTTGTTTCATTATTATATTTGTGTTGATACATACTCGTCATATTCTGCAAGAAAGCCTTGCTTTAAAACCTTAGCTGCAGTAGTCTCCTCTTTTTTATTATAAAGTATTATACCGACAGATGATACTTTACATGGTTTATCCACACTGCATGGTTCATTTGGCTTTCATATAGTTCATAATTAAATAGAGATGGTTGTGTGAGGATAAAGCATTACTACAAGATGTAGTTCTGCATGCAAATACAAGGGAGTTTAACATCTCTATATTAAACCGCTAAATAAAAAACTGTATTCATCCCTCTTGTGCCAATTGTTACAAATTTTCAGCCAATGGTGGCTCACATGAATACGATAGCCAAGGGTGGTCCTAAATCTTCAGTATCATTCAATTTCACATATTCAGCTGTTTTTTTTTTTCCTGTTTATCAGTGATTCTTAACCCTTTGTCACTTTTTGAAATCCAACTTCAATTAAAATCTACACTTTGGGATCTCATTACAAGTGCATAACTTGCAAAACTTAGGGCTTAAGATCACACTGACCCCAAATGATCCATACACTTAAGATTAACAAATTTTACTACTTAGTATTTTTACCGCAATGCATGCCAGTAACATCGATAAATGATAAATATTATTTAAAACGATAAATTATTTCTAGAATCCAAGTGTGTAAACTATCATCCACAAACCCATCTGCATCTCTATGCTCCCAGGTTGAGAACCACTGCATATGTGCATCCAATGAAATACATGTGACTACTTTATAATAGCGATCTAAGTAAGTGTGAGATAATGATTGGTGACACTAAGATCCACTGTAGTCATTTGCTCGGTTTCTAGATCACTGAGGTCTCAGTAATGGCGCACAGTGCTATTCAAATGGAAGCACTAAACAAAAATGATGACAGGGACAAAAAGAACAACAATGTTTACTTAAAAAAAGAGGAAGAGATGGGTGGGGGAGACTCCCACCTGCATTTGGTCAGTGTGATGCTGAAACACATGCCATCTGTTCAGACTGCTTAGACAAACATACACACCACCTTCAGTAAAAGCAAAACATTTGTTCATCTGAAGGAATACTGAACACAAACAGTTCAAAATAATGACAAGTTTGTATAGACGCATAACTGTACACATCTGCTTATTAGCTGTACTTGGTCTAGGTCATGTTATTATGCAATCACTGCAACCGTTGTTCTAACCCGCAATTATAATTTCATTGAAATGCAACCACTCCATCTCTGTTTGCAGCTCAGGAATATTATTTATATATAAATGTAAACTTATAATATATATATATATATATATATTAAACTAACCAGGTTACAACTGCAATTGGAAATACAACAACAATACAAAATGAAAACAGAAATGAATTAGTATTTTATTCTTACTGTTGTAAAATGTTTACTGTTATATTAATTTTGTTTAAAGAAAAAATAAAATTTTACAAAGAGTAATATTTCTTATAGTAACATTCATTATTTTGTTTAATTCAGAAATAATTGTAACGAAAGTTAAAACGCATTATTTGCAGATTCCTTGGCCTTGCTACATCTAAAATTGGTTGTTTGCAAGTTTTTTTTTTAATGCATTAGACAGTCAATTTTAAGGTGTAAATGCATCTAAAGAGTAGTATGACAATAACAACGTAATTAACTTGACAATGTAAAGTGTGACTGTGAAATGGTGTGTAAGATGCAGTAAAGGGGAATGTGGTGATGAACTGCATATGAGATCCTAAACTGTAAAATTCTTGCTTAAATTTATCTTCATAACCATCTTTTTATCACCATCCTTTAACTATCAGCCATTTCTCTTGCCCTCCTCTGTCTGTTTCGCTCTCTCAGTCTTGCCCATGTATCATCCGCTCTAGAGCACCATGGCTCCCTTCCCTTCCTCTTGGCAGACATTGTGTGTCCTTGGGTTTACAGGAATTATTTGGCGTAATTAATGTGGCTTTATAAGTACTTGGGCTCTTTCAGACTTTACTTGTGTCATGTCTAGGACACCCAAGAGACTGCAAGATGGAGGAAAGGAAAAGCGCAGCACTTTAAATTCATGTCAGATAATGTCACCAAGATTTTCAAAACCACTTCAAATTAATCTGCATCCACACAGAGATGGAGGTCCTGGAGAACAGCAAAAAAAAAAAAAAAAAAATCGTAATTTCTGTGCAATCTCGCTTGTGTGTGTACTGGGTTCTCTCATAAGCTCTGGGGGTAACGCGAGGACAACACGCCACCATGTGCCCGGTCACATGCGATATGTTGTTCTCCAGACTCAGAGCTAATGTGCTGGACACTGCAAAAGACTGAGGGGGTCTGACTCAGAGTCTGTGGTGGTTCATTCTAGTCACTTTTGCCAGTGGCCCTAAAACATCAATCAAAATGACTGTACGAGAGAGATGGGACCAGACAGAGCAACAGAATAGTTCTTTTCTTTTCTTAAGGCATCACAGCAACATTCCTGACGTGAATTGTGTTTCAAAAACTTAATTACGCAACCTCTCAAAATACATCCTTTTGGCAGCATCACAAGCAACCTTTATAGAGTAAGCAATCCTATAATGAA
Source organism: Pimephales promelas (assembly GCF_016745375.1). The sequence continues at coordinate 20,385,262 of NW_024121099.1, read as the reverse complement.
TGGTAACAAGCACAGTGGAAAAAAAATCCAAGGTGGATTTGATTCAGTTATTATCGAATTAATTAATTTAACACCAAGTAAGTACGTTTCCACCTTGCACAAAATTTTTTAAAGTTTAAGAGACGCCCCAGGTTAACTTAGGGCAGGTGCTTAAGGGGAATCTACCACAGCAACGAGGCAGATCACTAGGTTCTGGAACACAGCAAATGAGAAAAAGAGAAAAGAGGACGATTCCCTGAAATCATCAGCGTTCATTTTGATTCTTTGCAGTGTTCAAATGCTTTGGCTGTAAAGCTGTCCACTTCTTTGCAAACAAGGCTTTATGTAAATGAAAGAATCAGAGGACAAAAGAAAGACAGAGAATGCAGTAGAGCAAAAAGAGTGAAAGAGAGCAGAGGACCTGAGGTGAATTGTTGTACTGATTTCCTTTCTAAACTCAGCAACATTTCGCTGCCAAATGAGTCTTGTGGTGCCAGCCAGGGGCTCTATACAGAGATTTGTTTATCAAATGTTCATTGTTGTGTATAATTAGATAATTCTCCTGATACTACACACTACATGATAATTTTGTGCCGAGCAGATTTTGTGCAACGACTGCCTCCCATTTAGGAGTTTATAAGAGAGTGGTTCAAAAGCTCTGAAATACACACATGAAATCACATACACGAGGGAGATACACACAACAAACAATAAGCACGATTCTTGTGAATTCAAAAAAGATGAAATGTTGCAAATATCTCCAAAGAACATCTTTTTGACATCATCTCACTAGCTCTATTTAGCTACCTTTCTAGGCAGCATTTTAAGGCATTTTCTCAACATAAAGGCTGTTCCCAAATAGTAGGGACTAGGCAAAATGATGCTGCCTCTTGAAGCATTTTACTTCATTTTGGCAATTCTAAGGCAACACAGTGTGTATCCTTTGTGGATTAAGCAATCCAAAAATACACTGTGACGACTTCAGTGAAAAGAAGCCAAGGGAAAATCTAAGTGTTAAATTTGTTTTAAAATGTCATTTATTCCTCTGATGGCAAAGCTTAATTTTCAGCACCATTACCCCAGTCTTCAGTGTCGAATAATCCTTCAGAAAACATTCTAATATGCTGATTTGCTGCTTAAGAAACATTTCTTACTTTTATCAAGTAATTGTCCTGCTTAAAGCAGAACTCCGGTACAAAATGAACCTTTGGTCTAATTAAACATTGGTACCTAATCAATCGTTCTCTGAGATTTGTTTTCATGATAATCGTATGTAAAGAGTTTTATCTCTAAAAACTGTTTAGCCGTATAATGCTAGTACTGGGGACATTTATTAAGTAAAACAAAATTGCTGGTTTATACCACTAACAAGGTTCAAAATAGCCCCACACTAACACAGTAACATAATGAGGGTCGATACATGCAAAACGAAGCATTGAGAACTTTGTAAGTGTACAGAACGTTTAAGAAGATACTTTATAAAGACAGTTCACTTTGTGTATACAGGCGGCGCCATCTTGGGAAAACAGTCACACCAAGTCAAACCACGAACGTTGTGCTGAGTGAGGTGAACTGTATGAAGTTCAGTGAACTTCTGAACTGTATGCATGACGATAAATAGTTAGAGACTATTTTCTAAGATGGTTCCTGTCTATATTCATGAAGTGAACTGTCTTTACAAAGTATCTTATTAAACGGTCTATACACTTACATAGTTCTCAATGCTTAGTTTTTTGCATGTATGGACCCTCATTATGTTACTGTGGGGCTATTTTGAGCCTTGTTAGTTGTATAAACTAGCGATTTTACTTAGTAAATGCCCCCAGTACTAGCATTATATGGCTAAACAGTTTTTAGAGATAAAACTCTTTACATTCGATTATCATGAAAACAAATCTCAGAGAACGATTGACTAGGTACCGATGTTTTATTAGACCAAAGGTTCATTTTGCGCCAGAGTTCTCCTTTAATTATAAACAGATCATTTGTGTGGAAACAGTGACTATATATTTTCAAGACTCTTTGATAAAAAAAAAAAGTTTAAAAGAACAGAATTTGACAAACCTTTTGTAACATTAGAAATGTCTTTACAGTCACTTTTGATCAATTTAACATTTTTGTTTCTAATAAACAACAACAAGATGCAGCACATCATGTAGATAAATCTACCAGAAAGGCCAAACCAGCACAAAAACTCAATCTCTTGCCATAGGTACGGGAAAACAATATTAACTTAAAACAATTCACAATCCAATCAAATCCTGATTAAGTATTTTCCCTTTCACCCATGAATTTATTTATGGTTTATTTCAACAGGGACAGATACAACACAAAGATCATAGTGTTTGTACAAAAGTTAATTTACAACATTCATCTGTAGAATGGCCTTTTTAAACTACAAAAATGTTTAAAAAATTAAGGGGGGGGGGGGGGTAAACGCATGCAGTTTCATGTTTACAAAATACATGGTTCTGTTCGTACTCACCTCTATGACGCGCGAGTCAAAATCTTCGTAAGTTTCTAAAAGAAAAAAAAAGGGACAAAGCACAGTCACAACTTGTTATAAATAATGATAAACACCAAAGGTCATTAGCACAGGTTGAGATCGTGAAAAGGGCTCACATAGCCTGTTTTTGTTTTTCATCAGGGACAGCAAACACGTTAAATGAGATTAGGTGAGTGTTCCGTTATGACCTCTAACCCCAGGGCTCTGCTGTTGCTGCAATAACTCATTAGAGGCGTTTCATTTTGCCTGTGAGAGACAAGCATATTTCCTCGATTTAAAGGAGGAGGTGTTGCTGTTGTGACTCAGGGGTGAGAAGTTGTTGGAAGAGATCTAAACATGATTTAGACTCCATGCCTCTCCGTCGCTGGGCAATCCATCACCACGACCACTGAAGATTGCACCTACATCCCATCAGCCAATCAGATGGCAGAAAATACATTTACGCGGCAAGATGATGAGCGGCAGAACAGAGATGAACAGCTGTGTAAATTACAAAGAGATTGCACTTTCTGCATCTCGTTTCGCCGTGTCTGAGTGTTAAAGCAACCGAAGCGTATAGATGCAGGTGTTGCACCATACATGGTCAAAGATTGTGTAAACACCCTTTTTAATAAAAAAAAAGTGTTTGCCCATTTCAAATACATTCATTATAAATCAAGTATACAGCTATACATCTCCTTGACCAAGAATTGTCAGTAGAATGGGACAAATGAAAAAAGTCACACACACCTCCGTTGGGCCCCGGATCCAGCGGGCCCAGGCTTATCCCACCCCAGGAGTAGCCGGTCCAGCCTCTCTCTTTCTTTATCTTGGTCTTCCTGCGTTTTTCCCATTCATCCCTCTGGAGTTGCAGGGCTGCTGCCACCTCCTTCTGCTCTGCCTCTCCCCGTTGCGAGGGTTTCTGGACAGACCCATCCTTATACACCGGAGTATTCAGACCAGGCCACAGGTATCCAGCACGACCTGAAGAGGACGCAAGATACGATTTAAGTGCATGCACTTAACATTACTATAGGTTTCTACTTTCTTTCAAGAAAAGCCTCCATGAGGAAGTGAGAGAGAGGGAGAAAAATAAATCGATAGATTCCCCTGAGGTCTTTTTAAGTGAAAGTAAATAATGCCACTCGATAACTGTGGCAGTCAGTGAGTTATGTCAGCTTAGAAGAAGGTTAGATTCCAACGGCAGATATAAACCTCTAAACTTGAAGCCGTGATTGATATTCATTAACTGGAATGGTGGGCGCAAACACCTCAAGAAATGGACAGCTAATGGTTATTGCTGTTTATAGCCATTTTAAATCTAGTGTTGGCCTTAAATCTGTCCAGAGAAAACCAAATCTGCTGTTGGTAATAAAGGTAGTTTTTTTTTTTTTAGTTTATTATTAAACAGCATTTTCATTAATGTTTGATGTCCTATGCAGACCAGAGCTGCATGATTAATCGTTACAAGATCACAATCTTGATTCAAACACCCACATGCTTTTATTCCTAAATGACGACGATTCGGCTATATGATTAATGAATTTTAAACTTTTGACAAGTATGATCACAGCAAACTTTTTGTGTTGGTGCTGCCACTGAGCCAGAGAGAACAGCTGTCATGTGTATAGGTATGAAACGTCTTCACAAACAGTCTTTTCAAACACATAAACACTGATGTCTACGATAGCGAGAGTAAATCACATTTTGAAAGTAACTCGACACTTTAAATAAAGATTGTTTAAATTACAATTACACCAGTAGGTAGCAACAAGTGACTTCGAAAATGGTAAATTATCCGGAAACGAAACAAGCTGCATGATTAAATCGCAATTTACTAGGGTGTCACAATTCTCCAAATCCTTGATTCGATTACATTTTCCATTCTAAGGTCACCGTTCAATTTGATTCTCGATTTTTAATTTTTTTTTTTTTTTTAAAGCTGAAACCGGCCAATCAGGATACTCTCTGTCTTACATGCGCTTCATGAGGCACGCAGGTAGGGTCTCTTGCTCTCTCCCTCTCCTCCGTGCGTGCAATGCGGTTTGGAGCACAGTCTCGGCATGCTCTCTCACTCTAGATTCTGGGACAGTAACTAATTTCACAAAGGCTGCGATTATCTTTTACGTGCAGCTCGTCATTGATTTACGGTGTGTGTCTGGCATTCAAATGGAGCAGAATTTACTACCGATCAACTGCACTCTATAGAAAAGTTGGCCAAAAAATATCGCAGCCTTTGCCAAATCATATGCGGTTTTATTTCGATTAATCGTGCAATACAATCAATACAAAATATTGTGCAGTGCCTGGTTGTGGAAGAAGACAGTGGCTGCATAAGCTTCCTCTGGATTCCAATAGGACTGCATGGTTAAACTTTATTTTTAATGACGTTCCAGCTGATGAGGGTAAAACATCATCGTCCGTTCGCTTCATTTCACTGAGGATTGCTTTGTAAACAAGACTGGATTAGCAGACCGATTAAGATTAAAGAACGGTGCTGTGCCATCTATATTGGATCTGACAGGAATGGTGCAAAACACGGACTTTGGGTTAAACATGTATGGGCGAATCATTCCAGTTGCCATTTTACAACATTGGACGTTTTCAAAACAATTTCTCCGAGCGTTTTTCAGGTAGGCTCAAAACTTGGGTACAAAATAGACTATTACTTATTCATTTTGAAGTTTTTTAATGCAAAAACCAAGCGAACGTCATAAGTTGACCTCAGACAACAATATAATAAAATTTCAAAAGCCAGTTCATGACCCCTTTAGACAAAACATTGCGATTCTCAATTTATCCATAATAGCACGGCTCTAAATGAGACATACATTGCCTTAAAAGTTTACTACACAAGCTCACTCAGTTCACTCAGATCATTTGTAAGCTGCAAAAACAGGTCCATAAATTTGGTACGTCAGCATTTACTTGTCCACACATGTATATTATTAATGCTTATACAGTGTTTGATTAATGATAATGTCAACTACAATGGTGAGGATTAGACAATTATAACAGAGATAATTTAGAAGTCTTAAAGTAGCCAACAGTAGCTAAAACCACCTGTTTGGAGTGGCAAAATGGCCATGGCATGTACACTACTATTAAAACTGAATAAGGGTCAGGTAATTTTTGAAAATGTTTTTAGCACAGAAGTACTAAATTTATCAAAACTGGGATGTACCTTCTCCAAGGTTCTGGCCTCTGTTGAGATCTTTCTTCGTTTTACGTTTGGTTCTCTTTCCTCTTCCCTTTCTGCCACCAGCACCGGACTCGGCTAAGACACCCCGCCAAAGCTCATCTGCTGTCACTAAGGGAATAAATGGATGTGAATTAAAAAAAATAAATCACACACACCTAGAGCCACATCACTAAAAGTCTATTAGCACCCGAAAATGCTCAAATAAGGTGAAGAATAAATAATCCCTTGGTATCCCTAAAACCCTTGATTTTAACCTATGTATTTAACAACTGCACAGTGCACACTAAAATGTAACTTCAGTTGTTGGTTTTACCATGCAAGAACTATATTTTATCCATATTGTGTGTGTGTGCGTGTGTCAAGGGTTTGGGTAATCTGGGACATTGGGAGTTGTTTGATGTTGTTTAGATTTAATTAGGACTTAATTAGATGAGACCGAGAGGCCTGCCAGGCCTAATGAAGCATCCGATTCCAACAAAAGCAGTTCAAAAAAATTTCATAATTCTATCTGACAACCAAACATCCCCAATAAACACTAACGCAAATAAAACCGAAGCATTCAAAAACACACTTATGCTGGTAGACTAAACCACAGCATCTGCAAGAGAGATGCTGAAGGCAAATCCCTATGCAGTTCTAAAAGATTTAAACACACAAAAAAGTTTTTGGATGCACATATTTTTCTTTATATTTTCTTAAGCTTGCACAATTTTAATGAAAAACCGTTCATGTCTCAAGCAGCAGGTCCTTATGAAAGCATACAAGCAAAAGAGATGTTGCATGTATTAGAATAAAGGGGCTGTTAAGCAGATGTTTTTGTTTTAATTGTGACCAGTAGATTGGAAAAATAAACGTGATGTTTGAAAAAAAATTTAAATGAATAATTAATAGAATGAACAACATATGATGTAATTAATACCAATAAAAATGTATCATGATTTTACAGACCATTTCACAATATCTAGGGGCTTTACATTCTTTGTAAAGGTGGCCCGAGATGTTTTGCGCTATGAGGATTGGAAACTTGTCAATTGTGCAACTTATGGTACAGTACAGGCAGGGATAATCTAAAATCATCAAAACAAAGCATATCATAGCATGCTTACATTTGTTGAAGAAGCTTGAATGTCTGTTCTGCTGCAGGGCAGCAGTGACTGGGGCATACTGGGTGGGACTGCGTCTTGCCAGGTGGGAGAGGTGAGCACCATCCCCTAGAGCTCTCAGTGCTCCGACACCTGTTGACGAGAGACAAGAGGACAGGACATTTCTTAAAGGGGTGATGAACTGAGAAATCAAATTTTCCTTGAGCTTTTGACATCTGAGAGGACATCATATTATAAGAATATCCCGCAAGTTTCAAAACTGAAAACGTCCTTGTTAGTCCAATAAAAGCTTTTATTGACATCAGGCTCAGCAAAGTGGGGAACTATGACGTCAAAGAGGTTAAAACACCACCCCCACAGAAGAAGATCACCAATGTGCCAATGAACCAATGTGCTATTAGACCAAAGGTTCATTTTGAGCTGGAGTTGTCTTTTAAAGGTGCATTGTGCAATATTTAGGAGGATCTGTTGATAGAGAGGCAATATCTATGCTTTCAGTGGTGTATAAAGACCTTATATGATGAACCGTTATGTTTTTATCACCTTAGAATAAGCCATTTCTATCTACATACAGCGCGGGTCCCCTGAAATAGCCATTTTGCACTGACATGTTTCTTTCTACAGGAGCCCTAAATGGACAAACATTTCATCACTATGTTGTTCTTCATGCAAAGAAGCTAGTTAAAGTCAACGAAAAAACAATTTATATTTGTAAAGAAACCTCATTGTTAAAGTCCCTGTAAAGGCAATTCTATATAAAAAAAGAAAATTATAAACACAATATAAATGTTAGAAATGCATATGCAAACATATTACAAAGACTGTGAACTGTGATGTAATGTACTGAATTGTGTTTCTGTTAGACCGTTAAACAGTTTTTCACCATTGCTATTTTCTGTATTTTTTGGGCAGGCTAAAACAGGGCTCGAGGACGAACTGGAGCCCCTGAGCTCATGGACATACCCCTACTTAACCCTTAACTGTCACCGTCCCGCTACCGGGACGCCTAACTTTACTTCACTATATTTCTATTAAATCTTAATCTAATTATATATTGTTGGAAAGGTCTAAGACTTCTAAATAAATATTCTACACCTGTTCCGTATTAAAAATTATGTAGGAAGAGTAATTGATGAATTTATGACAAAAGTGCACCTCAAAAAAATCATAACAGGAGGTCTGACCTTTGTCACAAAAAGTCAATGCACCCACTTTTAATCATTGAAACTCCTGTTTTTATGCTACAGTTATTTTTTGCCACTAGAGGTCGACTATTCAAAACAAAGGCGTAGCTTGATGATGCCTTGATTTCGCTGAATCATGGTTGTCTTCACCTCTACAGCCTGTGGAGAATGCGACAGGCCACGGGCAGAAATCATATTCATGGATGACTGGTAATGTATTTAAGATATTAACATTACGAAAGCCGCTGGAGTGATTGCTAATGAGAGACAAGCCCGACATACAGCTTGAGAGAGCAGTGGAGCTTTTATTATACAGCAGGCGACCGCTTCCGCTTCTTCTGGTCATGCGTATGTGAGGTAACACAGCGCTGTTTTATCATATTAGATACACTTGACTGTGATGAAAGTTGTTATAATGCTACTCTGTGCGTTCGCTCGGCATCAACTATGCACTTGCTGCAGTGAGCTATATCGTGAGCATGGTAAATAAGGTTCTCATAGTAAGTCAAGAAAACAAGATTTAAACAAAAAGACTAGCTGTGTTGAGCTGTACAATAGCTTTTGGCCGATGAATGTATCCAAACAGTTGCTCACCTGTCTAATAAAACACATAATATATTAAAGCGTCTTTTCTGTTTCCATGGTTTCTAGAAAAAACGGAAATCAAGTAAACAGAAATTGAGGGTATCGGTTATGTAATTGATAGGCGACACATGGACATGCGTATCCTGGTTAAAACTGATTATTTCTCTGGATTTAAACATTCTTAGAAACATTTCGGATAATGCAAGTACACTTAATGACACTGTTCTAGTGGTTTTGGGATATTTTGATCCAAATATCTTACATAGTGTGCCTTTAAGTCAGGATTAAGCTTTAGCTAAATTAGGACATTTAAGTAGCTTTTAAAAACATGGCTTAGAAAAAAAAACATTACTGATGTTCATATATTATTGAGACAAAACTGTGGCACTGACACATTTTAAGATAGTGCAAGATTGCTTTCAAGTAAAGACAGCTCAAACATGTATTTTAGTATGGGACTAGGCTTAAAGGGATACTCCACACAAAAATTTACATCACCCAATCATTTACTCACCCTTAAGTTGTTGCAAACCTGTATGAGTTTCTTAAGGCGCTTTTCCACTGCATAGTACGGTACGGTTCGGCCCAGTACACTTCGACTCGGCGCGGAACAGTTCGGCTCGCTTTGCGTTTCCACTGCAGTAGTACCCCTTCAAAGTGTGTGGGACTGATCGTTATTTGCGCGCGCCTCTACTGCCATGACATCATCTTAAAAGCGCCACATTTTCAAACCCACAACACAGGAACAATGGAGACTATCGAGGGGATGGTGTTCCTGATTCTCGGTATGTGGTTGTTTTTAACTGCTAGACGGAAAAATGTGTTTAAAATGAGGCTGATGGCAGCAAAACAAAATACTGCTAAAAAAGTGTCTCGTGTCTCGTGTCGCAAATCCACGACGCTAGTAGTGACGCTGGTAGTGACGATTCTGTCTGACCAATCAGTGATCTGCAGTGTTTCACGTCACATTTTAGCACAGGTACGGTATGCTTGGAACCTCAACAGACCAGGTACCATTTAAAGCGACCTGAAGCGAACCGTACTGTACCGTACCATGCAGTGGAAAAGCACCACAAGTGAGCCTTACCGAACCGAACCGTACCGTACTATGCAGTGGAAAAGCGCCATTACTTCTGCTGAACACAAAGGAAGATATTTTGAAGAACGATTGAAACCAAACAGTTGTTTGGCACCATTGACTTTCATCAATGGAAAGAAACTCATTGCAACAACTTGAGGGTGACTAAATGATGACAAAATTTTTATTTCAGGGTGGAGTATCCCTTTAAGCCTGGTCTGTGAACTTGAGAATAGGACTTACTCAAGTTGTATTAGAAAAAAATGACTTTTAAGTAACTTGTAATGAAGTCATTTTCGCTCTAAGGTTAAAGCGACTAATTTTACTAAATTATTCTTCTGATAAAAACAAAGAAGCCCAAAGATATGATATCAAATTTTCTGAAACGGCTCTATTGAATACACTAGTCGTAGTACATATTATCATCACATGAAAACTTTCCATACTAAGCAACTGCAGTGCTTACATGAAGTTCTCCACACAATATCATCACATACTTCATATTTAAAATAAAATAAATAAGACACAGTGTACACAATATAACAATTGAACAATAACATGACACATAACTACCGTAGTAACCCATAATATCAGTGGTCTGACAGACAGTTCTGGCCGGGATGTCTAGGGTGGTTTTTATTTAGGGCAGATATTTTATGCTACCTATATGATGAAATGTCGTTTTAGAGTTGTGTATTACTACAAGATTTTAATAAGGCAAATCATCATATTTCTTCCATATATTGTAAAAATATAGATTTCTTCTGCTCTTGCAAAGGACCGCTAGTAAGTTCACACTAGTGTTTCTTCAAACCTCTTATAATCTATACACTCATTACATCATCTCTCACGAAACATAAGATATACGCTCAATGGAGTTATAAAAAAAAAGTTAATTCAACAAGAGTTCTAATCAAAACGCACCTTCAAATGACAACCGGAGGACACTGCACAGCCTTGTGACCGCCGCCATGTTCGGATGCTGAGGGGTCCTTAAGCGTGAGCGGGGCGGGCTGTTTAAACCTGTGCCTGCCCAGAAATACAGAAGAGATCGTTGATCTTTGATAAATTACGAAAAATGCAATTTATGAAAGAGATTGGCGGTTTCAGTTTTTATATGGAATTTTCAAAGATAATAAGGAATATATCCGAAAAATGTTATACAATTTATTGTAGCAGTATCCGATTCAAAACATTTCACATTTTTAATAGAGCACAGTAGGCCCGCCTAGTAGTTAAATATACAATCTTGCCTTTATTAACACCTAGTGAGTATGACAACAGGGTTGCCAACTCTCACGCATCTGGCGTGACACTCACGCATTCAGCCTCAATCTCACGGTCTCACGCTCAACATAGAAATCTCACGCTAAATTAGGCATTCTTCTGGGCTGTATTTTTTTTTTTTTTTTGTATTACTATAAGCAAGTTCAGGCTCTTAACTACTGATTGGACGCAGAGAAAAATCGCGGAAAAAGATGACACCGACACCGACAGACTACAGAGAAGTTTACTCCTGATATGGAGCGTTTTGGCGCTTTTAAATGTGACAGAAGAACGCAGTAGCGCGTCAGTTCAAACGGCACGTGATACAGTTGCCTAGGCTACAACACCCACAGGGCACGAGCAAAATACTGTATCTGGTAATCTCCCGCTTTATATTAACAAACTGTCAACACGGGCTTTTGCGATGCACAGAGAGACGCTGCGCTGCCTATGACCTTGAACGTGAGTTGAGAGCGTACATTTGCACTACGTGCCTGTCTTTTTAGCAAAAAAGATATCTTTCACTAAATATCTACAGTGGCGTAGGGCGAGGGCGTGAGGTGCTGATAGCAAACTTTGACGCGTTCGACCCGAGTTCGAATCCGGCTTTTGCCTTTAACTCTCTCTTCTCATCTGGTGTTTTCTCCAAAATAAAAGCTCAAGGGTTTATTTCTTGCAAGTGAAGAAATTAGGACAAAACTATTGTAATTTTCCTATACAATAGTGTAAGTAAAATATACTTTTGAAATATTCATTTTCATTTATACAGCAGCCTACATTTATAGACTAGGCCTATATGGATTTTACGTAATAGGAATAATTATATAAATCGTTATTACATTATTATAATAATCGTTTGGCATCCTAAAAGAGACTGAGACTTTATATCATAAATATATGATAATAATATCATAAAGTCTTTATATCATAGACTTTATATCATAACTAAAAAGATGTTTGATCCCTCTTTAATGTCCAGGTACAAGTCGAGGCTTTTGCTTTGTTGAATGTCACAGTTCATGATTTGAAGCCGGTTAAAACTCTTAATTTTGAGCTCTCAAAGTGCACCAGATTGATGCATTTAACCTTAAAATGTACAAAATTTTCTTCCGGGGGAGCATGCCCCGAACCCCCCTAGAAGGACAGAGGTCTCAATATAGTTTTACTAAATCATATGGGAAAGAACAATAATTTATGAACTTTACTCCCAAAACTGTTTTTTTAATCAGTAAAACTGTTAGCCTAATGCCAAATTAAAATTGGACAAACTATACATTGTGCCCTACAAGATCTTCTGATCCCCCCCCCCCACCACCCCCCCCCCGAAAAAAAAAATTCTCACTCCAAGCAAAACTCAAAAGTTGGCAACCCTGTGACAACCACAGTTTAGTAGCCCATAAAACAACAGATTTTATAGATATGTTATATAACATTAGCCTATCTAGACTACTGGGTTTAGTCAATAGTGCCCTACTACCCCTATTAGCAAATAAAGTCATAGCCTATGGTTTTGGAACATGAAAGTGAGTATTTTTGGATAAGGTTGCCTAATCCTTTTTATGGCTATTTTATCAAGCATATTGCCTATAAATAGGCCATGGTATGGGCCTAATTTTGGATGTTTAAACCCACGCATGAAATTACCCCCATCTAAAGATAATAATGTAACATTGGCAGTGAAGAGCTGCAGGGCTATGATCAAGCTGTGTCTTCTGGGACATTACACCCATCTGCGCTCTGCCTGTGGTACAGCGTTAGAGTGAAGGATTGACACCTGCATCAAAACCTAGACTCATATCCTCTAATCAGCAGCTCCATTATCAGCTAGTCAGACTCTGTCCGGATCAGGTTGCGTCTAGGAAACCAGCCGAAGAGAGGTGACTAGAATCAGTGCCAAAGTGCTCATAAACAGGACTACAGAGACTGGATATCAAGAGAAATGAAAAGGGTAAGAGGCCACATTACATTGCACTATGTAAAGCTTTTTCTTTTAAAAATTACATGGTACATTGGTGACTTGGTTAACTGCGGACATTAATTCAGACATTAAACAAATAAAATAAAGCAAACCAATAAAACAAATAGTACAAATTTGCTGAACAAAAATTGACAAATGAATAGAAATAAAATTGGAGTCGTTCTAATCTTCAACTCTTATTCAGGGTTATTGTTGTTTATTAAAACTAAAACCATAAAAACATTTTTGCATACTTTAAATAAAATAAACGTTAACTGAAATAAAATATGTTTTATTTTATGGGCAACATTTCTCATTTCTGTGTTTAACTTGAATTACTAAAATAAATAAAACTAATAAATAAACTAAAACTAATAAATAAAAATTAATGTATAGCCATATTTTAAAGTGAAAACAGATATCAAACTATAACTATTGAAAAAACTACACTACTAAAAAAACACTGCTCTAATTATTTTATGCTTTTGCGGGATTGGTTATCTGTAATGCACATAAGGAAGAATATATATATATATATATATATATATATATATATATATATATATATATATATATATATATATATATATATATATATATATAGTAATCGCAATGTAAAAAAAGAAAAAGAAAAAAGGCTTTGTCGTAATTTCCACTTGTGATTGTTCTCTGGCAACTTGAGGGACATTTCAGTGTTTTAAAACATTATTCTTGGGACAGCCATGCAAATGGCTCACTAGTAGGCAGAGTACTGAACTAGGGAGCTGACTGAGACGTACTCAGAGAGAGAGCGAGAAGAGCAAGGGGTACAGAGGGTGTAGAACCACTCATTCAATTCAGCAGGAGAGAGGGAAGGCACAAGACAACAGAAAGGAGAGGCATGATTGGGGGAGAGAAGCCATACAGAACATGCAGACTTGCTTCAGTGGAAGTGACAGTGTGAACCAGGCTGTCAGAGAAAGGCAGCTGATGGGAAATAGCAGTAGAAAGAAAAGGAGAGAACGAGAGTTTGCAGAGCTGTCGGGCTGATAAATGCTGTCTAAAATTTTTGTGTGGTGTTCCTGGATGCATCCAAAGACAAGCTTTTCCAATTTCCTGTGTGACAGCCCGAGCTGTCGTCAGTGCGACAGGAAACAGATTAAGGAGCCTCTGGAAGGGCTCTGTCAGCATGCTGTGAATGTTTATTAATCATTAAATCTGCAGAAGTGGAATAATCTTTATGGATTATACGGGTGGAAGGAGATGCGATTGGTTGGGGTGGAGGCGAGTAGCCAATAATAAACCAACCTGTGATTTTGATTGCTTTCATCTCTCCAACAGACTACAACCACAAATCAGCACCCAAGAACATTTCTTTTATAGAAGTGTAAAATCCATTCAGAGTTTTGGTGCAACAATGCTTCAATGTTATGTCAAATCAGTGTACCGATATGTCTTATTTATGGCCAATCACACTCTGTATGAGTTTTGGTCCTGACTTTTAGAAGCTTTAGCACATCTGAGGTTGGAGGTCAGGTTGAAAACTTTTCTTTTTTAGGCATACTTGGTTTCTAAAAGAAAATAAGAAATGTAAAATGAAGAAAAATTAAGTTTATGATTGAAGTCTAGTTACAAGTGAAGTTTTGTTGAAATACAAATGATGAGATAAATTAGTTAAATAATTTCTTGCAAAGCAATATTCTTGTTTCATGTTTTTTCCACCTTAGAAACATAGCAAAGCTATAACATGCTATCTGTTTCTGATGCAGAAAAGTTGGTTCATGCATTCATGACTTCAAGGCTAGATTACTGTAATGCTTTATTATCTGGTTGTCCTGCATCCTCAATAAGCAAGCTACAGTTACAGTTACAATTTTATCATCTCTACACTGGTTACCTAAGTTCTGTATCAATTGCAAAGCACTACTGCTGACCTATAAAGCCCTAAATGGTTTAGCTCCTATGTATTTAATGGACCTACTATCGCCCTACAATCGCGTTCTTTAAAGGGATACTCCACTTCTTTTGGAAATAGGCTCATTTTACAACTCCCCCAGAGTTAAACAGTTAGGTTTTACCATTTTCTAATCCATTCAGGCGATTTTCTGATATTTAGAAGAATATCATTAACCAGACAGTTTCTGGTCTCATTGACTTCCATAGTATATTACATTTTGTTCCACAGGTCTCCCCGGGTTTCATGCAACGGATGCTTGGCGATCATGGGGTTGACAATGGGTTCCCGTAGTGTAAGCAACATACGCAATACGAGAGAACCCCTCATAAAGAACGTACTCGGTTACCTAACTTCAGTTCTCTCTAGAAGAGGGAACGAGTATTGCTTAACCTGCCATGCTCGCGCCACAAGCTTTTTCGCTTCAGTCAGTGAAAACCAGAGTTCAGCCCTTTTATATACGTTGGCCACTCCCACTTTGGCGGGCTGTGATGCTGGGCTCACCGATAGGCTGCTGCATTTGCCGCAGGACAGCCAATGAGTACATTTACTCAGTCTAATATGGGCTACCCTCTCCTGCATTGCGTTGACAATAAATACGAACTTAAGGATAATTTATAAGGATAATTAAGGCAAATTTATTTTACACTTGCAATCTGATTTACTCTTTCACAAATCGTACCCTGCGCATGCATTTCTTTTAGGCATTTGTAACCCTCTTTGTTTTTTTTGTTTTTTTTTTTTTGGTATTTTCATTTACATATAACCCAGTGTGTTTTCAGGTAGTGGCTCTTGTGGTTAAGCTTCTCTGCAGGGACCTGGGTCTGCAATCACATACTCACCAGTGCCACCTAATGTAATTGGCGGCCTCTAGGCTACATAATTATCTGAGATGAAGGCCAAAAGCGTGTTCTCACACCTGTAGGTCCATGCAATCTTTAAAATTACACTTTACCAGTGAGCAGCAATCAGATTCAAGGAGACAAACTACAGACCAGATAGAGAGGATCAAATGAAGTGATTTGATAAATCTATTCTAGAGAGATTTAGTCACATGACAGCAACACATCTAACAAACTCCCAAACATCCATAAATTATAGGCTGATCTAATCACACTGATGAGACACATTACAACATCATCGTTAAGATGGTGGCATTTAATTAAAATTTGTTAAGTTAAACTCAATTGGAAATAGAGGAATTGCAGGAATGGGTCTTTTACTGCTTAATGCTTTTCGCCGTCTGCATTTATGATCATTTGTGGCTTTTTCCTGTCACTTGTAAAAGAAATATACAACCTGTGAATTTCCAGGTTGGCCTTCAGAGGAGAGGAGAGGAGATATTTCTAAGCGAAAGTATCGTAGTGTTTGAGAATGTGTTCTAGCACGATATTGATGGGCCTTTTGCAGAGCTGCTCTCATCAGCATAAATTCTATAAGGCTGCCATGGAAAAGAACATCCTTGAAAGAGCTAGGGCGTCTTGGTGTAAATAAAAAAACGACATTTTCATTCTCAGTGAGTTTTTTGGCCTTTGGAGCTTTCCAATTTCCTACACACAAATATAGATGCTTGAGTGCTACGCTCATGTATTTATTTTATGTTATTCTTAGTAATACAGATTGTGCTTACCACAAAGTGCATCTCAGACTTGTCTTGAGAATATCAATTTATGGAACAGCTGTAATTGTGTGCATAGAGAAAAGGACAAAGAAGGAGACGTTGGTCCTCTGCTTGGTATAGATAATAGACTGACTTATTTCCAACTGCAGAGAAAAACAACCATAACAAACTCAATAGCCCATAAACATGCAGAAACAATGTTCAGTTGCTTATAATGGAACAAGGGAATTGTAAAAACAAAGAACAAAACAGTTGTTTTCCTCTGTAAGTTTCCAAAAATGACAAATAGTCATTGTTTTATAGTTTAATTCTGTTCCCTGTAACCCTAATAAGTTGGCATAACTCAAACAAATTAGGTAATTAGTGTCACGATACCACACACAGGAAACAAGGATCAATCCAAAAGCAGTATCTTTATTAAAGTACTCACAACAGTCCAGGCAAGGGGGAAAGACCCCTCGGGCAGCCAAGGTAAAGCAGACAACCCATCAGGCGGCCATTGCGGAGGAACAGACACTGGCTCCGGCACAGGAACAGCTGACCCCGGCACAGGCTCAGGAACAGACACCGGCTCTGGAGTAGACAACACCAGCTCCGGCTCAGGAACGGCAGACACCAGCTCAGGAACGGCAGACACCGGCTCTGGAGTAGACAACACCAGCTCCGGCTCAGGAACGGCAGACACCAGCTCAGGAACGGCAGACACCGGCTCTGGAGTAGACGACACCGGCACAGGCTCAGGAACAGCAGATACCAGCTCAGGAACGGCAGACACCAGCACAGGCTCAGGAACAGACACCGGCTCTGGAGTAGACGGCACCGGCACAGCTCAGGAACAGCAGACACCAGCACAGGCTCAGGAACAGACACCGGCTCTGGAGTAGACGACACCAGCACAGGCTCAGGAACAGCAGACACCAGCTCAGGAACAGCTGACACAGCTCAGGAACAGCAGACACCAGCTCAGGCTCAGCAGACACCGGCACGGGCTTAGGAACAGACACTGGCTCTGGAGTAGACGACACCAGCTCCGGCTCAGGAACAGCAGACACTGGCTCAGGAACAGTGGACACCAAGGGGGGCTCTTGGGGAGGCTGGAGGTCTTCCTCCTCCGCCGTTTCTGATGGCAACGTGGACGCTCTGGGCTGGATGGAAAACATCAGAGCTCTGGGCTGGGTGGAATCAGCGGCGGATGGAGCTCTGGGCAGGATATCACCAGAGTGGAGAATGGTGTCACGATTCCTCTCGACCACTTCCTTCTGTGCAGCCTCCACGAGTCCTTCTGTCAAGATACCACAAACAGAAAAAAAAGGATCGATCCAAAAGCAGTATCTTTAGTAAAGGGTAATCCGTACTCACAACAGTCCAGCCAAGGGTCAAAATCCATATAAACAATCCATACACAAAAAACAGAACAAAAACCAGCAAGAACACAGGACTCAGAAGTGGTGTGACGAATAACAAGGACTCCATAACAAACACAAAAACAGACAAGGTATTTAACAAAGAACTCACAATGAATAACGAGGAACAGCTGGGTAGGCTACAACGATGACGAGAAACAGCTGAGTGCAATGAACAGTGATTGGTACAGACAAGGATTGTGGGGAATGGAGTTCATGAAAGGATGACACCGTGGGGAAGAGGACCTCTAGTGGATACCAGGGGTACACCAACCAGACACTGTGACAATTGGTTACTTCAAATTTTTGAAGTCAGTAGAACTTTACATTTTTATTTTTTACTACACAAACATATTAATTACAATTTAAGTGATACACAGTGGGGAGAACAAGTATTTGATACATTGCCGATTTTGCAGTTTTCCCACTTACAAAACATGTAGAAGTCTGTCATTTTCATGTTAGGACCTCTTCAACTGTGAGTGACGAAATCTAAAACAAAAATCCAGAAAATCACATATGATTTTGAAGTAATTCATTTACATTTTATTGCATGACATAAGTATTTGATCACCTATCAACCTGTAAGATTCCCTAATCGACTTCATCATGACTTAAATGCCTCAAACAAATGTGAAATTAACAAAAATGCACTAAAATAGTACATAGTTCTGAATAATTAAAAAAGAGTTTGAGAAAATTGCACAAGGCACATGAATAATTAAAAAGATTCAGTGTCCAATGAAACATTTATGAGGTCAGATGTAACTTTAATTGGTGGGAGTTTTAAGTGGAAAGCTTGACCTCCAAAAGAGGTTGCCCGAGGGAATATTGGAAGAAATAAACTTTGAGCATTTTGAGTTTGAGAAGTTTACACATAGAATTGATTATCAGTGAAAGTGAATTAGATTTTGCATACAGAGCTCTTTCTGTTTCTATTCAAACCAATTTAAAGTTCTAGGTATGAATTACGCCAACTAACAGACAAGAGTGGAGGAAGGCAGACCATTACATTAACAGCAGATTTGAATTGACATCATTGAGATAAATGAAACAGGAGAGGAGGTGACCCTGGCCTGTAGTGTGCACACATTCAGGTGTATGTTTTTCTGTCATGGTGGGGATTTTCCATTTTCTTTTGTGTCTGAAAAATAAAGGTTCCAAAAGGGGTTTTCACAGCGATGCCATATAGTAACCATTTTGGGTTTCCCAAAGAAGTTTTCAGTGAACAGTTCTTAAAAGAACCATGTTCTGCTATAAAGAACCTGAAAAGGTTCCATGGATGGTAAAGGTTCTTCATCAAAGCTGTGGGTAAGGTACGAGAGGCTGTACTGTATCGTGAATAAGTAACGACTGAAGGGCGTTGTTATAGGCTGACGCGAAGCGGAGCAGAGTGCCTGCAACCCCTTCATCCATTACTTATTCACGATACAGCACAGCCTCGACTACCATATTGCTTTTATAAAACGGTTACCACACATTAAAAATATAAAAATAAACAAAAATATGTATAAATGCAACTTTCATTGAGTAAAATCACTAAAAGCCTTCCTTCCGCTAGAAAAAAGTAGTCCCTGACCGTGAACAGCAACAATGTTCCAATGTGAATCAGAATCAAGTATTGGAACTAACCGTTTTATAGATTCCAATAAAGAACCTTTAATTTTAAGAGTTTATCCTATTGCTATTATATTTTCAGGCCTAACTCTCGCAGAAACCATTTAGCATTTTTCATTACGATATTTGTCAATATTTTTTTTTAAATAGCTTTTTGAGCTTTCCCCCCAAATCATTTGAACGAATTATTTTGGTAACACTTGATGGGGTGTGCATAAGACTGGCATAACACCTTCATAACCATGACATGACATATGTCATGAACGTAAAATAGGGTTTGTGCTTGTTTATGACAAGTGTCTTTCGCTTAATAATGACATATTGAATGCAAATATGCTTAAGATGTCTTTGTTATGACATCTTGACATAAACCAATACATCATAACCTGTCAGTGTCTTTACCTTGACATTAAAGTTAAACTGTCATGTGGTTGGTTTTGACATTGGCTGTCATGAGGCCATTATAACTGTATCATGAATATTTTTCGTAACCTCAACAGTGGTAAAAATTGAATTTGTCATTAAAAAGTTATAATGGCTTCACACAGCCAATGTCAAAACCAATCACCTGACAGTTTAATGTTATGTTAATCCACAAAGCTAAGTGGTTTCTTAAGTTTGATCATGAATCCGCTATGTCATGTTTATGACAGGTTGTGTTGACTTAGTAATGTCAAGTTGTCATGACAAAGACACTGACAGGTTATGATGTAGCCTATTGGTTTATGTCAAGGTGTCATAACAAAGACATCTCAAACAATGTCATATTTGCATTAAAAATGTCATAAATGAGCGAATGCCACTAAATGACAGTTGTCATAAACATGCATAAAACCTCCTTCATATTCATGACATGTATCATGTTAGTCTTATGCACACCCTTTCAAGTAAAGTGTTACCTAAATAATATTAGAAGGCCCTTATATTATCACCAAGTACTGTAGGTGATTTAAGGTCTTACCTTCAGACGCTACACTGTAAATTATTAATTTGCATGACAAACATTGTTTTTGCTCCTCCCTGGTTCCTAAACATGGAAAGAGATTGCATGAGGGAGGAGAGGGGAGGAGAAAACATCAAGACTAAAGGAATGGCGGATGGAGGTGTGAATTTTAGAGAGAGATGGATTTGTAGGATATATCGGCATATAAATCACAGTAATTCAGCATGTGGCACACAGCCTGGAGCAGATGAGGAGTGTGTCCCTCATTTCTCTCTCCACACTGCTTATGCCATCCCACTTTCTCCAAGCTTCCATCAACTGTTCCCCCCAATTCTTCAATCCAATCACTCTCTTCCATTGTAAAACATCTCAAATGACAACATATTGAATAAACTTAACAGTTAACACCCAAGCAATATCCACTGTTGACTGATATAATATTGTGCACCTCTTTCTCTTTCTTTTCCTCTCTCTGTACTTGTCTATTTTAATACTGGGGCCCAGACAAAGTTGTAGCTGGAAAAAAAAAAATGTGCTTGAAACGATTCCCCCCTCCATTATTCAGGCTTGCATTCAGAAGTTATTAGGTTTTATGAATTTTGAATGAAGCTTAATAATTTAGCGTCACATAAAAATGGTTCAGCATTAACATTGAGCACAATTAACTAAACGAGTGCTGCATCAGGCGGAGCAAAGATCCCACAACAACTCCTCTGAGATTATATATGTGTTTGTGCACCTTTATGAATGAATCTCTAGAGCAATGTGACTGAAAGCTGTGTGTGTGTGTGTGTGTGTGTGTGTGTGTGTGTGAGAGAGAGAGAGAGAGAGAGAGAGAGAGAGAGAGAGAGAGAGAGAGAGAGAGAGAGAGAGAGAAAGAGGGGGAGTATGCGTGAGAAATAGCGTGTGCAAGTCACTTCGGATATGCATCTTCATGACTGTTTAATTGCATTAGGTGGAAAATAATTTTCTTATTTCCCTTTCCAAATTCTATCGTTTTTCACCTTAATCCCTGCATGAAATATTTACTTTATTATTCAGCACATATGTCAACCAGCTGAATAAAATTCATGCATTATTCAACACTGTCATTACAGTGAATTTAAATACATTAAGCCAGATATTATCCTGCTGCAAATATATACAGCACCTGTCAATTCTTCAAATTAATGTACATTTTAATGCATTTTCTCCTCAGTCTTTAATTGTTAATGCACAAACAATGCTAATGCGATATGTATATGAATGAGCAGATACAAAGGTGAAGATTATATTACTGTAGGTTATTGCATGGTGACCAGGAGTGTCCTGAAATATGAATTTGTTATAGCTCAATTGACCCATTAGCAGCTATAACTATCGGTCTAATGTGAAGTCACAATATTATGAAACTTTGTAATTTGCATAATATAATACACTTAAGAAACATAATTGCATAATGAACCATTTATGTTAGTAAATGTGTTGCTAATTTGCAAGCATCTTAATATTCTTAGGAATGAGCAAGCTTTTTTTACTTAGACAAACCTCAAAACAAAAATTAGCTTAATTAATTAAGTATTAGTGCAGTATAATTTATCTTGAATTAATTTGTATTTTTCTTACTCTAGTCTGTTGGCAAATAGTTTAAGTATAATTGTAGACCACACTTAATTGTGATACATTTATGTATTAAATAAATACAAATAATTACAATTTGAAAACCAAGATGGTCTCTGCAAATAAGTTTTGATATATGAGCTTTTGCTTCACAAGTAAATTCATATAGAGAAAAAATATATAATATAAAATACTTTTGAAGTGTACAGTTATTCTGCCAAGAAACACCTGGTAACTGCGTAAGTGTTTGTGGTAATCTCTATCACTTAGTTACCATGGAAATGAATTAGCAGACAAACATACTCTATTGTTTATTACACTCATACACACTTTTCATTAGCATTCACCTTTCAACAGACAGAGAGAAGAAGGGATGTTTGAGTGGGAGAGATAAACGGAGATGGAATGGAAAGTGCGAGAAGGGCGATATGTTTGTGTATATCCGAGAGAGAAATTGGAGAGTGGTGTGATGCTCGTCCTCTAATAGATGTGTGCATTTGCTCTAGTCTAGTCACTTCCATTTATCAATCAGAGCCACAAACAAGGTGCCAAATTAAAAGCAACGGCCATCAAGCATGTCGCCACTGAGACAGACTTCAATCCATATCACTGGATGAGGACCTTCCATCCACATACACACACACACACACACACACAAACACAATCTAGACTCTAGATTCAGATTGTACTACCACACAGGAAGTCCCATAATGCATACACAAGGAATTTTTTATTTTAATATCACTGATACGATAGCATAATTAATATTTTTATTTTTTTGTAATTTATTGCAATGTTATTTAAAATTTTAGTAATTGTATATTTTTTAAAAATGTGTTTACATTGTTTTTTTTAATTATTTTTTTAGTTTTTATTATATCAGGTTAAACTAAAAATGAAAAACTAAAAATTTCACTATTTCATGGCAAATATGTTGAGATCACATGACCAGCGAAACACTGCCTCCATCCAATCAACAACCGATGAATAGAACTAAGTTCCCGCCCTACATTTTTTTATTTTCGATAATTCGTTGCACTCAAATGTATACTCACAATATGGAAGTAATGATTTGCCGCTACTTCGGTTACAAGGAGACAGATGCCCTTTATTGAACTCAGAAGCGTCAAGCACAAGCCTCAGAAAAGAGAGAAGTGGATCTTTACATTGAGTTTTATGGCTCAAAGGCATTAAGAGATTTGTTAAAGCCTTGATGTAGTCATGTGAAAGGTCTTTAATGAATATTAAATGGAGGTTGTTGACAAAGGATGTGAAACTGGTCTTCCTTCCTTATTCCCTTCCTTTTTTTCTTTCCTGTTTTGAAGTTCACTCTAAAGACTCTAGGCCATGCAGCTCTGAACCGCTCATCTCTGAGATTGAGCTCCTCTTGAGGCAGCAGATTTATGCTGTGCTGTTTTCCCAGAGATGAAGCTACCAGAAGCTAGAAGCTGTTCAGTACCCAGGGACCACAACAAAGCAGCTGGGCATTTCAGATATGTTTTGCACAGCCTTATATTTGCTATAAGCTCTTGCTAAATTTGACCCCTGATTGTGCGATGTATGCATTGTGTGGTTGATATATAGGCAGACAGCAATGAAAGCCATTGGGTTGTTTATGTCACACACTGAAAGCTTCAAACTAAAATTACAGACTGTGAAAAAGCTGAAGAGATGAATTTAAACAGCTTTATGCTACATCACATATAATTGCTTGCAGGACATATTATTGCTTACAGGATAAGTTAAGGGTCACTGAGCGAGTTTTTAAATGAAAAGTCATGGCGAACATCGATATTTATGCGCTGAGAAACCAAATCAATTGAGTTTAGCTGCAGTTTTACAATGGCACAACATCACTGAACCGAGACGAGAGAGAAACAAAGATTTTCTGTCAAAAATGTATCGTCATGGAAATAATGTAATTGAATTCTCCATGGTCCAACGGTCACAGATACATCAATGGCTATATGAAAGGCTATTTTAATAACCTTACTGACCAATCCTTCTTTAGCTAATGTTGCCACATAATCAGACAAACTTCTATACTCCCATATATTCATCTATTGAAATCCTGTGTGTTTATGATTTTAAGTGGCATTTTACTGAAATCTTAAGATAAAACGTTTTTTTTTTTCCTTCTGGGTGACAATAAAGAGCGTTCATCTTACTATATTGAGTGTGTTGTAGAAATGTTAGGAGCAACTCTGTTCAATTACCAGTGTTATCAGCTGTAATCACTTTCAAATTAGGCCTCTATCTTTTCAGTTAACTGTGATACGAATGTGCCTCAATTCTTTGCAGTGTTTAATCACTTTACTGCGTAATTTAACAAAATGGAAGATAAAAGATGCTTTGTAGTTTCATACTCAATTCCAGTCCACAAAAGAACCTCCTCCTAAGGATTTTCATCCATTTCCGATGTTTCTTGGAAGGCTTTTGCACTTCCGTAAATGCAGTGAAAAAATGAATACCCCCATGATGGCTCCCTATAGGCACTAGGTTTTGGAACAGAAGTGTTGATTCTCCTAAGTGACTGAAGTGTAGCAATGTGGGAGTATAATTCTCCATCATTTTCACTCTCTTCAGTTCTCATTTTTCCTGTCCTCCTTGTTGCTGCTGAAAACTCTTGACCGCCCTTCTTATAAGAATCAGTCTTTGTTGAGATATCCTGCTGAGAGAAAAGATGAGTGTCTGGAGCGAATGTGCCCAAACAAGAGAGAGAGTTAAGAGGAAACACTTAACATTTCTAGATGCCTCTTTAAAGCTGTGACTGACAGTTCATTCTTTTAAAATCAAATTTAGTCTGTATTTAGGGCTAACCTTTGCTACTGTGTGGCAGTTTTAAAGTGTTAGCGCCTACTCATACATTCTGAGACTCTGATTAGCAGTGCGCTAACCCTGAGGGGATTAGACACACTTTAAAGTCATCTCCAGGTGCAAAGAGCTTTGACTCATAAATCTGTCATAGTTCAGCTACTGACACATTTACATTTGTACAGTACATATAATGTTAAACGTTTGAGGTTGGGAAGATTTTTCACCAATCAAAAATACAGTTAAACAGTAACATTGTGAAATATTATTAAAGGGGACATATCATGCTAAATCCACTTTTTTTTAGCTCCTAAATGGATTTTGTTGGATATTTGGAGAACAGAAAAGTTTAAATTATTCTCTTTAGGTGCTTTATATCTTTATATTCTGTATTGGTCATATTTTTCAACCTGTTCCGATTTTTCTGTTCTCTATGACGTATTTTGAACAATTACGTCACAGTGTTTGCAGCGGAACTGACAAATAAGGACATTGAATACCGGCCCAACACTTCGAGCAATCCGCCATTTTTATTTCTTGCTCCGATTTTGTAGTCCAAGCTCAAGGATGCAGAAGTTACGAAAGGGTATAAGTCAAAATGTTCGGTTGATAGATTTAGTGACCCACACGCTTCATTACACCATCCCCCAGCATACGAACCTCTTTGAAGTGCCAGGTTGAGCTTTATTTATCAAGGAAATGTACCCACATATGTGGGTAAAGTCATTTTTTGTGTGTGCAAAGCACTTCAAGGATTCCAACTTCAACAACCTCCACCAGTATAAAGAAGGGTTTGCCAATCGACTTCGAACAGAGCCGAACAGAGCATTTCGATAAGCTGTAAATATTGTTAATAAAAATAAAGTACTTAACTTTCTTAAAACATATGGTGGTCATGGTTTAGTAGTACTTTTGTCTTTCTTTGTTTTTGTTTTGAAGTAATGTTACACG
Organism: Pimephales promelas; assembly: GCF_016745375.1. Next base: position 20,359,542 of record NW_024121099.1, on the reverse strand, counting down.
TCTGCAGTATTATTAGGGCCCAAGCCCTGAAAGGGCGAAGGCCCTATTGTTTTCCTTGGGATTATTATTCTTCTTTAGTATTATTATTATTTTGCTACCTTTTGGGCACTTTTGGGGCCCTTAACGTGCTCGAAAACTCTTGAAACTTTGCACACGGGTCAGAACCCGCGGCCATCAGAGCCGGGCTGAAGATGGTACCCGGGCGTGGCAGGGCAGCTCGTCAGCGCCCCCTGGAACGGGGTCCGAACACTTGGTCCATAACTCAAACACGCTTGTATGTAATAATATGAAACTCGGTACACATGTTGATCTCATCGTTTCATCTATGCCTCGCGCTCTTACTTTTTACCCCAGCCCAACAGGAATTTGGCTATTGAGGTTTGTTTGTAAAACGCTCGCAATGGAATGTCAAATACTCCTCCTAGAGCTTTGATCCACATTCGACGAAACTCAGTCAGCGTGAAGTCAAGACATTGAGGATGAAAGTTTGCGAGGGGATTTTTGATATCTCGAACGGTTTGTCCGTGGCGAGGAAACGAAATCATGGCGAGAAACGTGAAACAGGAAGTGTGTTATAACTTCAGCATACATTAACTGATCTTGATGAAACTTCAGCAGTGTGTTCGCTGTAAGAGGACGATCACATGGATGTGACTATTGTGAGTCAAAGTTATAGCGCCACCAACTGGCAGCAGGAAGTGTGTTACTTTCAAAATGCTTAGATATCACCCTTTTATTTTTACCCGATTTGCTTCAAACTTCATATGTATAATGTAAACATACGGCAGATGTAGACCTGTGAATGGATTCTTGATATCTTTGAAACTGTTGCCGTGGCGACGCATCAAACTTTACCCTTCTTTTAGGATGCTTTTAGGATGCTTTTGAGACCCTTAGCATGCTTCAAATTGCATGAAACTCGACAGACACATCACATTTATTAGCCAGTAGACATGTGCAAAGTTGCAGAAACGGGCGTGGTGAGGGCTCAGTAGCGCCACCTTTTGACAAAAGTGGGGTGGTTAGTTTTAACTAGAGTTACAAAAATTGGTATGTATATTGTACTCCTCGAGCCGGACAACTTTCTAATTGACACTTATTAGCTAGGACCCACAGAAAGTCAGATATTTTTGTTTGAATATGGCCACTCTGAGCCTACATGTCTCTGTGTCTCTGTGTCTTTGGCTGGCTGGCTGTCTGTGTGTGTGTGTGTGTGTGTGTGTGTGTGTGCAGGGGGAGGGGGCTTAACCATTTCACTGCTATGCAGGTATGACCTGCATAAAGAAAATACATTTCTCAAGCCTGGTATTTTTTAAATAAGTTTTTATTTTTATTTTTTATAAGTAAAGGCATATAACTAGTTTAATTGTAGTGAATTGACAATAGTTTTATATAATTAGTTTATTAATCAGATTAACTTGGTCAATAAACTTGGTCTGAAAATTTGGTCCATAAATCAAACACACTTGCATGTAATAATATGAAACTTGGTACACATATAGATCTCATCGTTTCATATATACTTCACACTCTTACTTTTTACCCCAGCCCAACAGGAAGTTGGCTATTTAGGGTTGTGTTTAAAACACATGCAATGTAATTTAAATTATTGCTCCTAGAGCACTGAACCAAATTCGACGAAACTCGATCAGCGTGAAGTCAAGACATTAAGGATGAAAAAGTGCCACGGGATTTTTGATATCTCGAACGGTTTGGCCGTGGCGAGGAAACGAAATTATGGCGAGAAACATGGAACAGGATGTGTGTTATAACTTCAGCATACATTAACTGATCTTGATGAAACTTCAGCAGTGTTTTCGCTGTAAGAGACCGATCACATGGATGTGACTATTGTGAGTCAAAGTTATAGCGCCACCAACTGGCAGCAGGAAGTGTGTCACTTTCAAAATGCTTTGAAATCACTCTCTTATTTTTAACCGATTTGCTTTAAACTTCATCTGTATAATGTAAATACACGGCAGATGTAGACCTGTGAATGAATTTTTGATATCTTTGATACTGTTGCCGTGGCAACGAAACAAACTTTAACATTATTTTTTGATGCTTTTGGGACTCTTAGCATGCTTGAAATTGCTTGAAACTCAACAGATACATCACATTTATTAGCCAATAGACATGTGCAACTATGGCAAAAGATTAAAGTAATGTAAAAAAAGTAAACACTAAAAGCCTCATATCTTCTAAAAATGTAATTATACATCATTTGTTTCTAAATTAAATTATACAAATATTATAACTTCCCCAATTTTTCCTTTTTTTTCATTTAAGAATTGTGTTTACGTTCAAAAACAGCCAGAATTGTTGTAAAATTCATAAAAAAATAATAATCTGAGTCATACGTAGTGCTATACTGCCCTCTTGTGTTCAATATCAGGTAGGCCTATTGTGTATATTCCCACCGGTTAATCAATGTGTGACTCCGCTGGGACTTGGGAGCTTTTAAATCGCTTACTTAAAACCGAAAGTCAAAATACGGATGTCCGCACAAGACATTAATGGTGTGGAGTAGAGCGAGCATTTTAAATAAATTCCTATTAAGTAGGATTGAACTAAACAGAAAGAATGTTCACTCTGTTCTGCTGGTTCCTCGCTGGTGGATCATATGATTACTTTGTCATAATCTATGACAAAAATGCTATTATAAACCATATTAATAATAGATAATACACATTGCTCTTATTTTTGAAAAATACATTCATGAAAAACAAGATAACAAAAATCATAAAAAAAAAAATATAGCCATGGCTGCTATAAAGCAACATATAATTGAAAGGCAATTAATAATCTGTCATTACGTCACTGCATTATGATATTACGGCTCCAATACGGTGCAGCACAAAGCACTTATGTGCATCCCGAGCGGAGAATGATGTGCTTGAAGCCACATGAAGTTACAGCGCATTGAGTCCGTATTGAAAAGTTCAAAGCACAAAGGAAATACATATTTATGAACAGTGTATTATACATTATCTATCTATGCAATAGTTTATTGAGCCTTTTCTTTTAAAGGTTTTAAATTTCAGTTACTGTGTGCGTGAAGAACAATTATAGTGCTCTGACTCTAGTGTTGTGATCTAACCGACAGCGTCCGACACCCGGTAGAAAGTAACACGATTAAGTTACAGCAATAAAGTCCAGCAAGAAAAAGTTTCTTCATTCGAAAATATAGACCTTTAGACCTTGAATCATTGAAGATCGTTTCATCATTGACTGTAACCGAATGTGACGTGCTGTTTGAATGCTGAATGGAGAATGACTGACAGGCGCAGAGAGGGAAAAGTTTGTGTTCTTGAATTTAATGACTTAAATATTAATTTCTATATCACATAATAGCTTCAGAACACTAATAATACAGTACACAAAAACTTTATGGTACTTTAGAAAGTTTTTGTGCCTTTGTGCCTAACAGAATAGTATATGCACAATATAGAATTTGAATCAGCCTCGTCAAAGATGGCAGTGTCAGAGCCGATACCGATCCTGAGTATCTAATCGGCGCACTTCTTTTCAACAGTCAAATTGAAATTGAAATTGCTTGAAACTCAACAGATACATCACATTTATTAGCCAGTAGACATGTGCAAAGTTTCAGAAACGGGCAATGTGCAAGGACTAAATAGCGCCACCTTTTGACAAAAGTGGGGTTGTTAGTTTTATCTACAGTTACAAAAATCGGTATATACATTGTACTCCTCAAGCCGGACAACTTTCTAATACATAGTCATTAGCTCGGACCAAGAGGAAGTCAGATATTTTGGTTTGAATATGGTGAGCCTCTCTCTGAGCCTACGTCCCTGTATGGCAAGCCCTTTTAACATTTAAAAGCTAAGTTTGCCTGTCCGGAATTAACATTGTAGATATCAACAACGTCTTTCTGTCTATTCGTAATTACATTTTGGATAGTTTGTATTATCATTTAAGACATCTGTAACATAATTGTGACTAGTCGAAATGACAGAGTATGGCAAGCCGTTTTAACATTTAATCATAAAAGGGCCAAAGCCTTCGGCACCGCTACCCGGGTGCCTTTAGGTAACTAAAGGAACCGGGGTTGCGGTGCCACCGGCTTGGGCCCGTCATCGCTGCTCGCAGCTATATTTGTTCTTGAGTTTCATCAATGGTATCATATCAATGGTATCATCCAAACGTATCATATTATCAATACAGATTTTTGGTGGTAAGATTAGACTGTAGTCATTTATCTTGTTAGAGTGCTTGTTTTAATGAGAGAAATAATCGACTTTCACTTATAAAACAATACAGTTACATACCATTGCAATACATCCTTATGAAGACGTTGTTCTGCAGGTTCGTCGTCGTCTTTTTCAAATCGCTCGCTCTGGCTCGAACATGTAAGGCTTGATGGACAAGTCTTCCGTTGTTGACATTTTGTTAACGTGTGAATAAAAATGTTCTGTGACGCTATATAATCGTATATCTCTAATCAAACTACAAAAATGGCTGAACAGGGTGGAACCTTGATACATTTCTTTTTTCAGGAATCTCTGATGAACAGAATTTCAAAAGAACAGCATTTATTTATGGAAAATGCTGAAAAAATGAATAGAAATATTTTGTAACATTATAATGTCTTTACTGTCACTTTTGATCAATTTAATGCATCATTTCTGAATAAAAGTATATTAATTTCTTTAAACTTCTATGATACGCAGCATACAGAATGAAGTGATTATTATTTACTCATCATGTAGTGATGTCACAGTTTGAAACACTCAGCTATTCACTGTAGACATGAACAGTTTTATTGACAAAGAGAAAGACTTGTAGTTTCTTGTATTAGCTTGCTATAATTGTGTCAATGTATTAGCTAAAACTAAGATAGAGTAGGATGTTTATATTTCTCGTCTCCTTTCTCAGCCTGACCCATTGAAAATAGGGTTAATTCCAATGGCCCATGTTAGTATTATTGCAGCTGTTCTGCTCTTCTCCCTGTGCTGTCTGTACTGGTGTTGAGTTTCTTCTATTTTTGTTTTTCTGTTTTACTGCTGTATACCGTTATTTGATGTTGGTTATTGGATTTGGGATTTGGTCTCTGCAAAATACTGAGAGCTTTCCAAATACTGAGCATCTTCCTTTTAACATAATCCCTGAAGTGAACCGGGGTAGATGCACTATGGAGATCTCAGATGCAAACAATCAGATTGTGATTTTTAAAGCTAAAAGAATATAATGCTGTAATTTGCTAAATGAAGTTTAATATAAAAACACTGTCATTAATCGATATAGTCATTCATCTGCCATAACTTTAGTGTCTGTGTGAGTGAGTGAGCGTTCAGAGTATGATTGATGGTTTTGTTTTGTGATAGTTCACAAAGACACTCTTTCAGTCTCTCTCTATATCTCTCTTTTTGCTCATCATCGCTCTCCTTCGCTCCACTGTTTACAGTGATTGGTAAACAGACCCATTCATCACTCACAAGTTGAAGAGTGAGAAAGAGTTGTATAGAAACCCACTGAACAGAGACTTCACCTCAAGTGCTTTCAGTGATAATTTCAGAGCAGTTAGAAACAAATTTGAATAAAGTGCCAAAAGAAGCATAACACAATGCTTAATTTTCTGTTATGAGAAAACATGATTGTAGCAGGTTGATTAAATTATGATCTAATAAGAAAGACATGCAAAGCAAATAGGGATGCACAATATAATAAAATAATAATGCATTCAATGGATACACGGTGTGCCTATATTGACCAGGATATTGTATGCACATTTCCCATGTTTTTACATTTAAATTACATTTACTGTCATCTAATGGCCACAAGTTAGCCTACTATATTATTCTTGTAATCTTCATTTAATTATTTTGAATTAATTACAAATTAAAGTTAAAACATGAAAAAATATCCCCTTCTAAACCATGACAATAATATTTAACACCCCTATTTAAAGGTGTCTAATATATAAATAAATAAGCTATGCAGAAGTGTTTAGTGTTCAGTTTAGTATATCTTCTCAAGGGACCATAAAATAGAAATGGAACTTGGATATATTTTAGAGTAGTCGTGCTGCTTGTATAGCAGTATATATTTACTGTCCTCTGAAAATAACTCAACATACAACCATTATTGTCCAAATAGCTGGCAACAAAAGTGAGTACACCCTAAGTGAACATGTCAAAACTGGGTATGGAGTTCACCAAAGCTAAAGCTTGTTGCTGGGATCCTCTTTCACTCCTCCATAATGACATCATGGAGCTGCTGGCTGTTAGACACATGGCGCTTCACCTTCCGCTTGAGGATGCCACACAGGTGCTCAATAGGTTTCAGGCCTGGAGACATACTTGACAACTCCATCATTCCATTACATCCTTGACCATAATATCATTGTTATCATCCCGTTCGGCCCAGTTTCTGAAGGGAGGGCATCATGTTCTGCTTCCGAATGTCACAGTACATGTTGGAATACATGTTTCCCTCAATGAAGCTCAGCTCCCCAGTACCAGCAGCAATCATGCAGACCCAGACCATGATGCTACCACCACCATGCTTGACTGTAGGCAAGACACATTTTTCTTGGTTTTCCTTACCAGGGCGTCGCCACACATGCTGGAGACCATCTGAGCCACACAAGTTTATCTTAGTCTCATCATCAGACCACAGGACATGGTTCCAGTAACTCTTGGATAGGTTGCTTTCGGCAAAATGTTTGCAGGCTTTCTTGTGAGCCAGCTTCAGAAGAGGCTTCCTTCTGGGATGACGGCCATGCAAACAGACTTGTTACAGTGTACGGCTTATGGTCTGATCATTGACAAGCTGACCTTCCGCTTCTGCAACCTCTAAAGCAATACTGGCATGATCCAATGGCGCCACCAGGGGGTGGCCAGGGGTGGCCATGGCCACCCCTGGCCGACTCCTGGCCACCCCATTGGCCACCCCAATGGCCAGTATTAATTTTTGTAGCATCAGTTATGCATTTTATAAATAAGTCAAAAATATTCTTAAGTAAAAGAAGACGGGGAATTATGTGTCGTGACGTGCTTTTTAAGTGCCAAATGGTATACTGTTATAGCAGCTTTTAGGTGCGTTTTTGCCATGTTCGGACAGGCAGGGATGCAAACAGCGCGCTTTTCGGCACCTCCCGCTTTTTTTACGTCAGTTTGGGTGACAAAGTCATCTGAAGTCATTCCATAGCTTAATGTGAGGGACAGAACAGAAGTATATTTACATCATTAAAGTATAAACTCGTTTTCCCTCCTCTGCGGCTGTCATCATTCTCCATTCATATTCAAACAGCACGCGCGCCTCTTGGATGCACGGTAAAACTCTCTCCAATATGATATATTGACATTATAAATGCATGATCTGTAGATAAAAGTCTGTATATTCGCATAAAATTACTTTATTTTCTTGGAGTTTGTTGCTGTTTTTAAACGACTCACTACCGTGTTCTGTTAGATCACACATACATATCACAAGGATTATGAATCGGCATCAAACGCACAATAACTGTGAAACAAAGGAACAAATCGCACTTGGATTTGTGCGCTCAACATTTCTTCGATTTGTGACATGAGCTTTTAAATGCACACTTATGAAGCGCAGTGCTGCTGCACACTGTGACTCCATGTTGCTTTGAGCACATCATTCTGCACCCGCGATGCGCATACACGCTGTGTGCTCTCTGTTTTTCATGTAATCATGGGTTTGCGCACTGAAATATTATTAAAAGCCAATATATTTTGTTATACCTAGCCTGCTCAATACATTTTAAATAAGCATAATTTAATTGTATATAATTTATTTGTAGTTTAGGCTATGCGCTTCTGAATTCTTGACATTAATATATAAATATAAAATTGTGACATGATTGCCTGATTGAATTTTAAAAGAGAACTAATAGTAATTTGTTTTATTAACATATTTAGATTTTATAAAATTACTGTGCAGATTTTTTCAAGAATTACTTTTTGCTGCTGATGTATACACTCATTAAGTGTATTAAAAATGCATAATACATTTATGTAATATTTAAATGTGTTAACTGTAATCTTACACTGCAAACTAATAACTTAAAAATGATTAAATTCATCACAATTATGTAAGTATCTGGAAATTTGCTGTGGGGCAAGGACCCTTATATATCATATAATATATATCATTATACAATGTAATATATATTAGTTGGGCCCTACTAATATCATTAGTAACATTAAATATTACACAATAAACCAAAGTATATCAGTAGGAGTTTCCTTAAGTCTTTCTGATAGTTTTCTACAGGCTGGTTTATTACAACAGTAGAAAACAATTCTGAAATTATGGTTTATACTGTAGTTTTGGTGTGCCACCCCAAGATTTTAACTGGCCCCATCTGGCCACCCCTACGAAAAATTTCTGGAGGCGCCACTGGCATGATCATGTGTCTGTTTTTTTTTTAAGCCAGCTTCTGCACCTGACGCACAGTACAATGACTCAACCTCTTTGATTGACCCTTGCCGTCTTGGACAACCTCTGTATGACCCTGACGGCCTGGGTTGTACTGTAACTCAGTTTCAGGGTGTTACCAATATTCTTAAAGCCTTGGTCAACTTTGTGGAGGGCAATTGTAATTCTCATATCCTTAAATGGTTCTTTGCCATGAGGAACATCCATTGGACAGTATGAGAGAATTTTACTCAAAGCACAAATTTTAACTGCTCTAATACTAGATACACACATTTGTATGGTCCTGTCAAGCAGGCAAATACACGAACATTATGAATAGGACAGTGGCTTTGCATGGTAGCTATTACCACTTAGGGTGTACTCACTTTTGTTGCCAGCTATTTTGACAATAATGGGTGTATGTTGAGTTATTTTCAGAGGACAGTAAATACAGTACTCCTATACAAGCAGCACACTGACTACTCCAAAATATATCCAAGTTTCATTTCTATCCTTGAGAAGATATACTAAAATGTTTGCTCTGTGAGGGGTATACTCACTTTGTGAGATATATAGATTACTTTATATCATGTCAGTTGACAGCGTTTGATTTAGTTCACAGGACTCAAATGCATATTGAAGGAAGTGATGCATATTTAATAAATGTCATATTAAAAATATCATGGTTAAGTAATGATTGGTCACACACACATTCTCATTTCAGAGATGGACAGAAGTTAGAGGAAAATGTAACTCCTCATTGCCACATTTTCTTTATTGTGTTTGTGTGTGTGTGTGTCAGACAGCTTATGAAATAATATTAGATGACAGCATGCAACAGGAATCACATTGCTCATCAACCCTAAACAGACACGCACACACACTCTACATGTCCTACGCTTCATCGTCAAGTGTTTTCCAAATGAATGCGACTAGTAAGTGTTCTGAAAAGACATGTGTAATGTCTTTTGATCCACACACTCCTTACATCAGTTTTCAGGTTGTTGTTGTTGTTGTTTTCCCAGCGAGTATTCTGAACTCTTTATCTATGTTTTTGTATCATCTGATGTCAGACAGTACATCATGTTTTAATTCTGTCACTGCTTATTTTTTCTTCTGCATCTTAACTGTGTTTGTGTATGATCAGTATCTTTCCTATTTTCATGGCTATGTAACCTCAATGCCTCACCGCTTTTAATGAAACTGACCATCTATGCCTTACAGACACGAATAACAACCTTCATATCTCACCCGTCACACCCCAAGAGTACTGGCATTCACTCCCTCTCCTTCTCACCCTCCATTTATTTTTCTTATGCTCCCTTCATTCCATTACCAACTTTATAGCGTTTTTAACACTCCCCTCACGAATGAGGCAAAGCGAGTTCCTCCCCGTCAGACCTTCATTTACAGAGTCCACGCCACAGCTATTGAGGAGAAATCTCATCCGGGCGAGCCATTTTCTGCATAACCGTGTGTTCATTTATGGTGATTTTAATGCTTTTGATATAATGATGTGAAAAGATCAGTTGTAAAAATGCATTAAAGGCAGCGCCAGGGCAGATGAAATCAGTGAATGTGTGTTTGTGGGTGGATGGAAAGTTCTGCTTCCTCATTTCATCCAATGAAAGATTTCAGTTGGTTTGGATTCGGCCTTCTGTCATCATGTGTCCCTCAAAAAAAGTGTCCACATGGAGTCACAATTGGTCCACCTTATATGAGTATTTCACGCTGGGAAAGAAAAATAATTCCTAATGAATGTTTTGACTTTTTGATCAGAAACAAAATATATAATTTGACTCAAGTTATTAGAGATATTATGATTGAAATCTGAATTAAGGTATTTTACCCTTGCTTCTTAACATTATAATAGATGTATGCTTAAAAACTAAATGTCAACTGGTTACATAGATTATTTGAAAAAAAATTGAATATACATATAATATACACAAACACACACAGAGAGCCCTGGATGATGAGGTCTGTTTGTATGCAGCACACTACCTAGTGCAGTCAGAAATCTATTTCCTGTGGTTAGCTTTTCCAGGGAGGACATTATGTTAGTGGAAGTGCTGACTTGGCTTGCTTATAGCCGCATGCCTGTTTATTTGTGCAAAAGCTTCTAATCTATATGACCAGGGTAAAAGATCATCTCTTGACAATTACACTTTCTTTTACACAAACTTGTGTCAAGGTTTTTCAAGGCCCTCTTATGTCTCTTTTCTCTGCGTATTTTGCTGTTTTTTCTTTTGTAATTTTTCTATTTTCATTTATTATAGATCTTGCAAGACAGTGCTGTATTTGAATTCCGGTCACTACTTTTTCATCTACTCATCCACATTTTTTCCGCAATTCAGCTCAAAAAGCAAACTTAAAGGTGGGGCATAGGAAATTTTTTAAACACTTTTCCTGGTTGCAACTCTCTTCACATCTTGATAGCAATCAATAATAGGAATGGTCTAAATATAAAACTGACCTAAAACTACTGTGGAATTGTCATTACCAAAAAATATTCATACAATCATTGCATTCGATCCGAATCCATTAATAGGATATCCAACCTGCCCGTCAACATGTATTTACACACCTCCTTTTTTATTAGGCTGCACTGTAAAAAATTTCTTGTCAAATTAACAGTAACTTACTGGCAACAATTATCCAGTACTTGCTGTATTTCATTTAACAGTAAAATTACCGTAACACTAACTACAGTACTGTTAAGCATACTGCAAATTTAATAACATTATTTTACTGTAATTTCTTACCATATTAAAGTACAGAATTACACTGTTAATTTTTAATAATACTGTATAGTATGAAATGTTATTGTATTTATTTTATAGTGCTACTGTGTAACCTGTAGAAAATCCGTAGAAATATTATTTTAACTGTTAATGGGAAATAGAAAAAAGAACAATTGAAGCTTTAACTGCACAAGGTTTATTGTGTATTTTCAAACACATTAGTACATTTACATAATATACATTTAAATACATTAATACAATTAAATACATTAATAATAAAAATGTAATATAATACAATAAAAATCATGCATGACAATCATGAACAATTATGCATAAATACATGCAAAAATTATCATGAACAGGTAAAATAGAAAAGATTAAAGGGGTGCTATCTGATCAATCTATTAGAAAGATAGTTCATAACAACTCATCCACCCACTCCCTGCTGGGGTAAAACAGCTTAAACTAGTCTAAGATTGTCTATTGGTTTGAGATAGACTGTCTAACTGGTCAGTTGCTGATTTTAAAGGGTTTTTGGCTGCTTTCTATCTAAGGGACCAGATTTGCAGGGCTGGGAGACACATATAAACTTATAAACTATAAAAGCTTTGACGAGTAAACCACCAATCCAGATGAGTATAACAAAATGACAAGTTATCCAGTGTCCTTTAAAAAAAAAAAACTAAACACAAAACAACCTCATCATGCACATGTGCCGTGAAAAACTTGCATTACGGTATTAATAATCATTTATATGCAGACTTATGTTCTAACTTTTGCAATAGGAAGTTTTCTATCCAAGCTTTTATGCAATTAAACCTTAAACTGTACAACAACATTTATTTTCACACAACAATTCTTAACAACTTGCAGATAGACAAAATTCACAGATGGATAATAATCCGTTTAAAATGTTCTCAGTGGGTCAGTACTGGACCAAGGTATAGTAGTAGTAGTTAGATAAATAGAATAATTAAATTAGATTAGATTTACAATTCATCGGTCATCAAGATGGATAGGGGTCTTCTTAACATGCACAGCTCACACCTGTGGAAAAGGAGAACAGACAAGACAGTTAAAATACAGTACGTTTTTGTTATTGTTGTTTTGGCTAAACAGCAAAAACAGACAAAATGATGTCTAAAGTGTAATTCACTTAATACTAAAATCTTGTTTGTTGGACTGTTGTTTAAAATCAATTGTTAAAGTATGTTCATTATGTCCTCGGTTGTATGCTGTGTAATATAATACAATGCTATACTGTTCAGTGTTGTGCATATGTTTATGCACAAGAGGGCACTAAAGTATAGGCTATGGAGGATGCGTTTGTATTATTATTATGTTTGTCCAAGTTGATTTACCGTAGTTAAGAGGATCATATTACTGAGAGAATCTTCATTACTCTCTGTGCTGTTAGTTCGACCGTGAGACTGATGTGTCAACAGCTGAAATAAATATGCCAAGAACGGCTAAAGATAACTCATCTCTATCGTCCACTCTTTTCTTTTGAATGCAACGCAAGCTGAAACATAACTCAACATCACGTGAAAACGTAGGTTAAATCTTGCTTGTGTGATACATGACTTAAAAAAAGATTGACAAGGCATCGTTCCCTTCAAATGAGTAGGCTACATGTCAGTTTACACATAGTTAAAAAAAAAAAAAAAAAAAAAAAACAATGATATTATAGTCACACGTAGCTTTGTATTTTGGACAAAAATACACTGGGCGCTTTCCGTGGTCCATCAGTTATCACTGAGGTAGCAGTAACGTTAACGTTAAATGGCGGAACGCCAGGTCAGGATTTACACGAAAATAAGCGTGAAAAAATCAATAAGAGGAATCGGCACTATAATTTAATAACAATAAATCCGAATCCTAACCTTGGATGTCCGATTTCAGGATACATTTATCGATTAGCAATTCCTAACCCCTGTAAGTCATAAAATAATGAACGTGCAGGCGCTTCCACCGACTTAACGTGGTAAATAACAAAATGATTAGACCATTTTGACCGTATAAGAGGTTACATATGAAATATATGTCAATAAAATCACATTAAATCAAGTAAGGCTATCAACATAAAAGAAATCCGCGTCTGACTTATACAGACGTAGAACATTCCGCGGCCACTTCTTTCTAACGTTAACGTAAGTAACTCATATGGTTTGCATAAAAATATGAATTACTAACCAGATGTATGGCGAAAACGTTGCCGACCGACAGCGACGCGATGCACGGCCTGCGTGTTCTTACAGAGGGAAGGGAACTGAAGAGTTCTTCATAAAATGGCAGCTTGTTGTGGTTATTTTTCGCGGTCATTTCGTACTAATGTATTTGAATTTACAGTAATATCCCAAATGGCTACATTGAAGAGTAGCCTATCATATACATATTATATTAAAATGTCTAGAATATATTAAATTGAATATAGAAATCGTGGTCAGCTATTCTAAATAACTTTAAAGTTATTAGCTAGAATCCGTTTGCATACACATTATAAGAATTATATTACTTACCAGATGAAGAAGTTGCAGGTCGGCAGAAAAGACAGCAGCACCACTGACACGACAGAGAAACTCTTCCAAAGTCAAATATGCTCCCATGCACACCCCACTGACATAAATTATGTCATAAATTATGACTGTTAATGGTCAACCAGTGCTACATTTTTATTTTAAATGTAAGAATAACATTAGTAGGCTAGCAATTTTACCCGTGGAACTGTGTGTGGTGTTTTTCGCGGTCAATTGCACTGCTGTATTTAGATTAACAGTAACTGATAATTTCCCAGAATGCATTGCAATTCTACAGTAACATACTGTCAACTGTGTGCACAGTACATAACTGTTGAAAAAACAATTTAATACTGTGAAAACAACTAAATCTACTGTAACTTACTGTACATAGATTATACAGTAAGAAACTGTTGAGAAAAACAGTATAATCCTGTGAAAACAACAGAAATCATTTACAGTGTGCAGGGTTGTAAGAAACAGTCACAGAGCGCTGCAACAACAGCCACATTTTACAGGTCCTCCTGAACCAAAACAACGAGATTATGCTGTGATCACACCGGTAATTACAAGATAACAACCCTTAACACTTGGCTACTGTTCATGTCTTTTTTTTTTTTTTTACAGATTTTTGCATTTCTCTGGGAACACTATCAATGCCAAAATGAATCTGCAGCAGTCAGGTGGTACAAATAAGATCTCTGTAAGTTGTTTACATTCATTATTATTGTAATGTTATCTGCTTTGAGGCTTTGAGACATGAGGTAATGTAATGTGAATGACACTTTGCAGACTTTTTAAGGAGGTGTGGCTTTGGAGAAGCTCTGAAGGGAGGGCGGGATCTCATGCTTTTTGCATTCCATTTTGAATTATGATTGGTCTTTCCTTTCCAACAGGTAACACTTAGCCACATTACATTGCAAAATACATTATGTGATGATTTTTGTGCGCCCATATTTCATTATGTACAACACTCAATATGTTTATAGTTTCTTGCCACAATACCATATTTACACTCATTTTTATGATTTTGACCGATTAATTTTCTGTAATCTCTTATTTATTTTATACAGCAGTTCATATACCTGGGTTGTATTTTTGGGCAATTTTGCCAATAAAACTTATTTTTTCCATATGATTCACAAAAAGCAATTGTGAGAAAGTGTTAAGTTTTTGGCAGAAAAATATCTGTCTGGAAAAGTGAGAATGGTGACTGCTTGTGTCTTCAGGAAAATGAAGTGTCTGAGAGAGGCTGTTATTTTTTGTGTGGGTTTACTTAGCTATAGCCTACTGGGCACATATTTATCTCCAGAATTTAACAGAATATTCATTAAAAAAAAAAAAAAAAAAAAAACAATTTGTGGAAAAAAATAAATAACAAAAAAATAAGATCATCCAGACATACTAAATAGTGTCTTAATGAAGAAATGCAGAACGTTTTATGTCAGAGTTTAAGAATAGAAAACATCATTAGCTCAAAATTAAAAGAATAAAAGTCAATAGAAAATCTTCACCATGATAAAAATCAAACATATTTGTGTGGGTGTGTAAATGCATGGTTGCTCCGTTCAAAGTGACTCATACAGTTCTGCTCTCTGGCTTCAGGCCCTGGAAACTGACATAAGATGTCAGTCAAGCAGGAGATAGAGAGAGATCTGAGGACTGAGTGAAAAAGAGATACAGAGAGATGGAGCAAGAGATAGACACATACTCTAATCTCACAGCAGATACTCGACTATCAACTGCTATTTAGAGTTGCACACACACACACTTATTTGCGTGCAGTGTTGCTAATAAGCGAGTCATTATAGCTGGGAGGACATTATTACAGCAATGTCATTTATCAACAGCTAATGAATATTCTACACCAGTCACTGTGAGACTTTGTACATCTGGAATACTGAATCACAGAAAGACATTAATATGAAATACTTGACCAGAAATGGCCCTTTAGATGAAATATTGGATCAGAACTGGAATACTGAATGAGACTGTCATTAAAATAGAATACTAGATCAGGAAATTGTATTAAACTTGAACATTAGGCTGGTTTCATTGTTTATATGTAGGTATTACATAAACATTTATGGGGATACAAACATACTTTTTTTTTGTAATGTCAATTGTTCTGGTTCAGAAGCTGGAATTAATGAGCAATTTGAGAGCAGAAACTGTACATTTTGGAATAACAAATTTCAATTAAAAGAACAGAAGACAGAAGATCTCAGAAGAGTTATCTAATTCCAGATTCAGTCCAAATGGCTAAAAAAAAAATAATAATAATAATAACTCTTGGTTCTGCCATGTAGAAGATGTTTCTCTGAATCTTAAAACATCAGCTGATTTAAAACCACAGTCAAATCTATAAAAGAACACCTTTATTTATCCCTATTCAGTCTCATCTCCACAGAACCACACAAAGCGGCTGTTAAAATTACTCCTGTGAAGAGGTTCCCCCCTTCAGATTGATAGAGATGGTGTGATAGAGTCTAAACGATTGGGCAGGATGGGTTGAGCAGAAAGGGAGAACACCAGCAGGAGAGGAAATGAAATCAGGGAATCCATATTGGCTGTCTGTCTTGTGTTTGTCTGTGATATTCCACCCACTTTGCTCGTCTCTCGAGTCTCCTGAAGACGTTATTGCACGTACTGCACTGGTCTCGTCCTGCTCAGGAAGTAAAAGACACCAAAATGGAGAGATTATGTGTTTGACCTTGATGAAAGGATGTAATTCTCTAAAAGGTCCAAAGCAGAATTATTGTGTTATTGTTTGTTGATTGTTTATACAGTGTAAATTCATGTTCCAGTTTGCAGTGTTTCAATGGAGGCGTATGGAACCTCTTTAATTTACTCACCCTCAGGCCACCCAGATATAGTTAACTTTTTTTCGTCAGTACAACAGTATGCGTCATAATGTGGAAAGAAGGTCACACTCCATACTGTCATGAATGCACTCAGGACTATAATTTTGTTGCAAATAATGTTCAGTTTTTGAACAGAGCATTTTTACTTAAGAAGACCTCAAGAAATCTTCAGGAACCACCAACCCGATCTCACGACCAAGTCGTACGAATTCGACGAATGATTAAAAAGTGGCTAATTCGTAACAATTCATACGACCTCACTCGTACGAATTAATACGATTTTGCTAAATCGTACATATTTTACGAATTGGCCAATTCGTATGAATTCGTACGAATGACCTACCCCTTACCCCGCCACTAAACCTAACCATCACGTGGGTTTAGACAAATTGTACGAATTAGTACGAGTGAGGTCGTACAAATTAGTATGAATTAGCCACTTTTTAATCATGCGTCGAATTCGTACAAATTGGTTGTGAGATAGTGTTGCAACCACAGGAATTAATTTTGTTTTGCCTGTATGTTGTTTTGGCTCTCAAAGTGACAGTAGCTATTGACTTGCGTTATATGAATCACCTAGGACAATGGTTTTAGCTTCAAGTCTTCTCTGCTGTTACTGAAGAAGAAAAGACATCTGCATCTTGGATGGATGAGGGTAAGTAAATAGTTTTTAAAAAATTTGTGGTTAAATTTTCCCTTTGACCATATATTATCAATACAACAAATATGATTTTAAAATAGCTTTTATGAATTATAAATATTTGTTTTCATTGCTACTGTTTAGGTATTAATAGTCACTAAGTAATATTCCAGATCATTAGTTAACTAATCTTCAATACACTGCATTAATGAAGGTCGCAGGCCCAGGGGTCCACCTTTAATTGAACCTGATAGATTGTATTTCAGTTTGATTTAAATGTAATATTTTGTAATATTTCAAAATCTTTGTTTTGTTTCAGGAATTTTATAATTATTAATGTTATGTTGATAATGATATAATATGCAAAGACACACAAATGTTGAACAGATCAATTAAAGGCACACTATGCACTCTCTGTTTTTTTTGTAAAACAGTGACCTCTAGAGCCGCTGTGGTGTACTTGCACTGTCGTAAATAACCGTTATTCCCCTGTTACTGCATACTGAACTACTGTCAAGGGCTAGACTGCTTTTTAATAATAAAGTTGCCTATCGCGTTTGCTGGCTTATAGCGTTTTTACATGATTTCTGCAAAATCAGAAGTAAATAGCCTATAGTGTATAGGCTACTGTATAATTTCATTCATGTTTTTTGATTGTAATGTAAACATTACAAAATGTCAGATGACATCAATCAAGTTAAATGTACGTCGCATTATTTCATAACATTGGACGTTATGATTTAGACATGATTACAATTTATCATAATAGCAAATTGTGTTCAATTATTTACAACCTCTAGGCTTATATATGTCCTAATAATTATGTGAGATATGTCCTCATGGTAATCGCAAGAATCAACATCAACAGCGTCAAGATTTGATTGATTCATAATCAACACAATTTGAAGTTACAGTCGGGAAGTGTACTGTTAGTCAGATAAACTTGATATAACAGTAACTTACACACGTCATAAGAAATCCGAACCAGACACAGGACTAAAGATACGTGATAAATACACATCACAACACCTGAGTTCAGCTGGCAAACTAGCTCTTGTGGCAAGCTCGGCAATAAAACATAACGAAAAAAACAACAAGACTAAGAGAAACGACTGTTTTTAGGAAGTCTGCTCAAAGCTCTGGTAATCGAAAGCTATATGTGAGAATTATTGAACTGGTCTTATTATCAACAACGGATGAATGAACAGCACCGTAAAAAATTACATACCACAAGCCAGTGCAGCAACATACAATATAGAAACAAGTATATAAATACAAACAAGTTTATAAATAAGAGATTTACTTACAAGTCCATCAACAAGATCGCCAGGTCAGCATCGCAGTTACAATCCAGTGCAGCTTTTAAGCTCGCGCCAACGAGTGAAAGCCCGACCGAGTGGACTCTTGTCCGGTTTCTAGCACGGTCCGATTCTCTTTCCCTGTTTCGAAAGTAGCTTCATACAGTATGATGTTGTTGATGCGTGTGACGTCGTTGCCGTAAACCATTTCGTGATTCTCACGCGCTGTGTCAGGGGCGCCACTCTCAAACTTGCATGGCTGGTTTTTCCGGCGGCGTCCCCCCCCAAGCTTTCCTACCAGGATGATTCGCCCTACTATGACTTTGTTAACCACCAAAACGACTTTGAAGCTGTTATATTAAGGTACAGATCTTGCATAGAGTGCCTTTAAGATGACTCCATGGCCAAGAGTATGTCTGTTGAGATGTTGTTTTGAGTCTGTTGAGGTGTGTGTGTGTGTGTGTGTGTGTGCGTGTGTGTGTGTGTGTGTTGGAAACCTAAGTGTAATAATTAAATATTGATTTTTAGGTGCTTTTGACTTTTATGAAGTTTCAGGAGTGGGCCTTAACTGTCATATACAGTACGTCAAAAAAAATTCAACAAGGTGCACTCTGGTGCCATTTCAAATTACCAATTTAAAGATGGTTTTGTGTTATCAACATTCTTATTGTATCTGTAGAAACAGTTTAATCGATTATCGAGAGCCTTCAATTTAGACTGACATATGATTTTAGCTGATTTCACAGCTGACAAATCACTTTGAGTAAACAGTAACAGAATTTTATATATTAATTCTTCTTAGGCCCCGTCCACACTACTGCATTAAAAATGGAGAATTAATACGAATCCGATCTCCGTCCACACCAGCGTTTTATCTGCGTATTAGAATTGTTCTCGGTCCACATTAAAACGAATGAAAACGCGGATCACGTGACCATTCACCAACACTGGCCATGCACGTGCCGATGTAAACAGAAAACGGGTCATGTGATGGGTGGCTGACGAATCAGGGAAGGACAAGTCATGACTGATGGCACCCAGCCATAGAGCCGAGCGTGAGCCTCTGCGTCATCTTTTCTAAAGTTCTCCATTTTGTCCCGTCTTCACTAAAACACCCTCCGGAGATTCAAAACGCAAAACAGAGCTGCAGCGTTTCTAAACTTCTCCATTTTAGGTCTTCGTTTTTTCCGTTTTAGTCTGGACAGGAGGTGCAAACGTACAGTAGAAAAAGGTCTTCGTTTTTAAATGAAAACGCAGTAGTGTGGACGGGGCCTTAGTTAGACGCATATCTACAAACACACATTCATACACTCAAAGACACTCACTGATGTCTTAAGTTAAAAAGCATACAATAAAAGGTCTCTCCTCCATTAACGTTGGCACTTGGCCACTCTGAAGTCTGGCAGAAAGTGCAGCCACCTGCTGTGATTTCATGCCTGTGGTGAGTGAGCAGGACTGCACCACTGCAGCAGAAACATCAATCTTCTCTGCTCACCTCCACACACTGGCCACCGAAAAAGAAACACGCTTTTATAATTGACGTTATTAAGTAATGATATCATGTTAGTCAAATTACAGATGGAACCCAGGGTTACAGTGTCAAAACCTGCTGGTATAGTTTTTTCTAAAATTAAATCAATATTTTCTGAATTTCTAGGGTGGTTTATGGTAGTTGGTGCTGGTAGACCCACAAAGACATGCTATTCCCCAGCAAAACCAGTGCTTTCTGTTGGACCGAGAAAATCTCCAACGAAATTCCATTCTGGAGACCAGTATCACAACAAAGTGCCCAGCTGTGTTTTTTTTTTATGATTTTATTTATTTTAGGAACAGCGACTGACTGGCAAAAGATTGCAGAATCAATCCCAGCAGGGAGGCATCCTGTGATTCGAAGTGCAACAGAAACAACTGTCTAAACATTGAGCTGTTTAGCAAGGCATTTAATTCCTGAAAGCTTGAGTCAGACAGTTCTGGCACACTGAGACACTAGGGTGAAAAGTGTCCGCTAAATGCCAAATAGCCTATTGTTCACAGCAACCTGTACCCTAAGCTTTGTTCTAAGGTAATTGCCAAGGAAAAATATATGAGCTTCACCAAGATAGTGGGTCTCATGCAGCTAACATTATCATTTTTCACTCTGTAATATTCCACAGGTAATTTCAACTTTTTGTCAAGCGGTACCTGATTCCTCGCAACTGTGTTTATGATTCTCCCAGATTCTTTTTGTCGCACACCCTTCCTCTTCCTGTCTCCAAGGTGACCTCAGCGTTAAACCGCGTGCTGTGGGATGTAAAGACTCACAGTTACCGCGGTGCTCTTCAAGGTTAGGGCAATTGCTCCCCGTCACCATCCACTAAGAGCCCTGCCATGGCCCAGCGGAGCTCTGTCACCCAGATTCAGGATGATGGATGGAATCTATGTACAGACTGTCAGATGAAAAGAGAAGAGAGGAAAGGAAGGATTAAATAGAGGAATGGAAGTACGTAGGAATAGACATGAGGGAAGGAAACCCGTAGAGGATAGATTGAATGAGGAAAGAAAACTCGGGAAGTTAAAGACAGCGCAAGGAAGGAAAGGAAAACAGAGGAGACATTTAATATCGGCTTTTTCCTTCTGCTCTCTGGACATCTCTTTCCCTCAAGTCTGAGATTCCAGCTGTCACTCCTGTCTCTGCACTGCTTCGAAACCTGTAATCTGGTAGGCATTTCAGACACTCGAGAACCTCCATTGATCACTCGCTGCTCAGAGGGGAAGACCTGTCTGTCCCCTGAATCACGGCAGGACTGGGCAGACTTCGGAAAGCCAGTAGGTGTTTCTCACAGGGTTCAATTTGACCAGATAACAGGAGGATAGGCGTGCACTCAATTGGTCCAAAATGGTTGACAGAGAGAGAGAGAGACTGAAGAAAAAGAGAGAGAGAGGCAGATGACAACTGTGAAGGCGTTATTGGACGTTGCTAAAGCAGAGCTCAGATGGAGGCAACGGCTCTTTGATGTTGTAGCTTCAAGCTATGCGAAAAATGGGGCTTAAAGATCAGGTCGGTCTAAAATGCTGGAATTAAACCAGAACATGTTTAAACTTTGATTCTGCTGCAGTCATCAGAAAGAACAGAGGAGCAGGAAGAGAGAATTCGACTCCCCACAAGAGAAGCACCTCGGTGTCCTACTTAAAAAGCAGATGAAGAGATTGGATAAGCAGTATCTCAGAGTGCTAATATAACTAGGAGGCACACACACGCATGCACAATCACACCTGCACAAGCACCGCCACAAATGGTTCTCTTGAATGAGCTGGACATTATCCCAGACTGTAAGACTACTAGTCCACCTTCTAGCCTCTGTTCTCCTGGAAGTCCTCAATTGCCAATGCATTGAGCAACCGGACGGCTTTTTTGACCCTGCCCAACCTAATTGTTGTGAAAGGGCAGCAAGAGGTGAGTATAGTAATGCGAATCAACTAAAATATGATGCTGTTTCACAATCTGAACTTGCAATGTCGAACGGTAAAGAGCAAAACTTTAGTGCAAGGATGGATGGAGGTCACCCACCATGCTCTTTTGAAAAAGTGGAGAACAGTCAGGATAGTTTGGTTAAAAACCTGCGTAAGAAATTTCAGAACCTGAGTTCTTACTGTATATGTGAGTCTTAAACACTCAGAACCTTAAAGTATCTTAAAGGTAACATTCCTTTCTCCATAAATTGTCATTTGGCCACTGTTTTAGAGGCATAGTAGCCTACATGGTCTGCATTTTTTCTCAACTTCCAGTTATGAACTGTCAGCAAATATTGTCCAAACCAACTGGAAAAGGGATGCCATTAGGACTTCAGAGAACATATTTATAAAATGTGCATTACATGTACATTCACATTTTTCTGCATTATTTTGTGCGTGTTTCAATAAGATGTAAACATTTGTTAAAGGACCTGGCTGTGCACTGTCATCTTTTTTGTAACGTTTAGAAAAGTGGTTTAATACACATTTTTTCCTTTGGTCATTTTGAAATAAAAAACAATAAGGAAGAATATAGAATAGCTCAGTGCAGACTGTGTTACAAAGGCACACAAATTTGTCATGTTATCAGAAAAGTAAAAGCACTGCCATATTAAATGCAATCAGTTCTCGATGTGCACTGCCTGCACTGGGGTCTAGTTGTTTTGGGATATCAAATATTATGTTTTTAGAATATCTAATCTCTTCTATTTTGGAACAACTGCACATTTTATATTATCCAACCTAATGAAATATGTACAAGATACTGTGCATGCATTAGGCTATGTATTTTTGAATCTGACTGTAAATCTCAGTCACAGACCTTCAGCTGGATAACAATTTTACTCACATTAAAGTCAAATTGATATTTTTTTTCTCAATTTAACATTTTAATTGAGCCATCAATTGGACCACTAACAGATTATTAAGCTGCATGTACACATAGCTAGTAGTTTTAATGTGTTGGCGCAGCAAGTGCGCTCACTGTTGTGTCCTCTGGGACTGCAAAATGACAGAAGCCCTGTTAAATGAATCAATCACATTCTTCTCCACAGATGCTGTGTGCTTATTAGGAAGTAGTTAGCATGTGTTTGAAATCGACAGTGATTTCCAGAGGTTAAAGTGCTGTGCTCAAGGGCAGGCTCTTAATTTTTTTGAGAAAACCAACTATTCTTTGTCAGCAAACAAGGTTCCTTTAACCATTACGGGTATGAGTGTATACCCATTGTGGGGACCAAATGTCCCCCACGATGATAGCAAAACCTGAAATCACCTATGGCTTTATAAACATATTAAAATAATATTGTCAACATGTAAAAGTGCAGAAAGGTTCTGTGAGGGTTCTGTTTAGTGTAAGAGTATGATAGTGGATTTAGCTGTAGGCTATTGGCGGAGAAAATATAATTAGCTCAGTACAAAAATGATCTGTGATTCGGCACTCTAGTCATGTGACATTTATTTATGTAGGACTTTAAATGGGAAAACAAAATAACTTGTTTGAAAAAGTAACTCAGATAAATTTTTTTGTAGATTTATATGTAATGCATTTCTTTACTAGTTACTTGACAAAAGTAATATGATTACTCACATTACTTGTAATTCGTTACCCCAACACTTATAGTAACCATTTAGTACAGTTGTAAGTATTATATCTTCCAATCCATCACTAGGCCTACTTTTTAGTTAGGCTAGCTAGGATGAAGCATGACATGCTAGCTCCAAATTAGCACAGACTGCTATCTCAGTACTGTCCTATTGTCTTTTTTCCCTCTTAATTCATTTTCTGTCCCTTCTTATCTCAACCACCAAGGGAATACTTGGGCAAATAGAGTGCGCACATTGTGGATTTTGTAGTTTAATCATGTTCTGCTCTAATAGATTTAATGTAAAGCTGAAGAGAGCAGAGCTGGTGTCAGGCCAAGTAGCTAAAGCAGCAAATTACATCATTCTAGTGCTTTCATGCTAATGTCACTTCAGCTCTCAGCTATCAAATGTTTTAGGCCAAATGCTGATTTAGACACTATTGCATCTTCTGCTATCTTGCATAGTGGTTCAGCCATGAAATCAAATGTCTTCTAGTAGCAATGAGTCGGTTGCTAAACAAGTATTTATTTTTTTTTTGGTACATCCTTGACCACTTTGATTCAAATATTTAATCTCATTCATCATGATTTCCCATATTTAGGTTTGCCGTGTCTAAAAAATTATATGGCCTTGATAAAAACAAAATTTGTATGCTACTAAAATATATCTAGTCTCTTTCGTTTTACTGCTTTTACACATTCTTGTTGTAAATGATAGAAATGAATGACCACTGAGTTTGTGATATACTTTTTTAGTTTTTTTTTTTTCAAGCATAATATGAAGAGTTCAGATGCAAAAGCCTCTAAATGCCATTTGAAATTTTCTTCTTTAATGATGATTTTTATCAAACTTGTATATTTAAGTTTGTAATTTCACTTAAATGGCAATGATAATTACCAATTAATTGTTATTTAAGTGAAATTACTGAACTTAAATATACAAGTTTGATAAAAATCATCATTAAAGAAGAAAATTTCAAATGGCATTTAGAGGCTTTTGCATCTGAACTCTTCATATCTTGCTTAAAAAATCCCAAGTTGACACTTTTTTCTCTCTCCTGTAAGTAAAATATCCACAATTCATCATTCACCACAGAAATATATTCATTTTCAGACGAGATGAGATCCATACAATATATGGATAACAAGTAGCAATATGTTGCAGTAATGGTTTATTTTTCACATATTATGGCAATTTGAGAAGGCAAAATGCATTATGCCCTCCTGATGAAATCCATTTAAAAATGGCTGATGCTTTTCTAAGGCAGTGCTTTTCTGTATGTGTGTGTGTGGGGGGGGGGAGGGGGTTATATTACATATTACATTTTACCACAAGGATAAAACCTGTAATCACCTATATTGTGGGGACCAGCCAGCAGTCTCCACAAGGGAAATTGATTAATAAACATACTAAACGAAGCTTAGTTGAAAATGTAAAAACGCAAGTTTTCTTTGATGGGTAGGTTTAGGATTAGGGGATAGATTTCAGTTTGTTCTGTATAAAGATCATTACGCCTGAAGAGCAGCGAAACCGTGTGTGTGGACAGATTACCCTTGAGATTTGTTCTGATAAGAAAAACATGCAAAACTAAAAAAGAGCTGAATCTTGGCTTATGAATGATTTATGAAGCATCAAGCTTTTGACTCATTATGGACCAGTTCCATGTTTTTTCGTTGCTTCAGTTGCAATGGGCCAGAGGGTCAAGATTCTAGGCAGCATAAATCAACTTAATACATAAACATGGTTGAGAAGATATTCAGCTCAGCAGTAAAAATGTTTACATCATTTTATAAAATGTGATCCTGGAATGAGAATGTGAATTGATCCCAAAGATACATTTAAAATCACCATGGAATGAATTTATGGTGGGACGGCTTATCGCTTAACCACTGTGCCCTCAGAGATATAACTGCAAAGCCACATATTATTTTGTTCATTTGCAATTATTTGGGTTTACTGTGTTTTTTGAAAGGTTGTTCAATATTTAAACATCAGTTGTGACTGTTACAGTTTTGTTTGTATGTATACCAACGCATTCTCATCCCAAGGCATCATCTAACTGACAATTTTGACCATGCTTCAACATCCGACTCTCAGCCCTACAATGGGCACCATAAAGGTGCAGTCACATTCACAAACTTTCCACCTCGAACCTGTTGTGAAATATATATATATATTTAGATCATTTATATCATGTACACCTGCAAAAATTTGCTAAGAAAGGTAAAAGTGACATAGAGAATTAATTGAAATGCCAGTGGACACATCCAGTTATCTGATCCAAAGCTAACTATATAAATTAGATGAGCAAATTAAATTAGAAAATTCATGCACAAAAATTAAAAAGATGTTTTTTGTTAGCTCCTCTTCGTAGCCTATACATGTACTTGACATTGTTTTATGCAGTTTACCTGTAAATTGTTGATGAAACTAATGTGCTGCAGATGATAATATTAATGGTTGAGGCACATGCCCGTCGCAAAAAAAAAATAAAAATAAAAAAATCAATGAGTTATAGACGTTGAAACAAAAGGTTGCATGAGGGAAGATGCTACTGACCACAGTGCCAAGGCTGTGTCATTTCAATTGGCTTATCTGTGGTGTTGCATCTCATTTTCTAAATGGAATCTTTGACTTTGCACTTAACAGGATTGCCTGCATTACATCACCTGCAGCGCTGACATCAAACTCCCCTTTCACGTACACACACATTCAGTCATCCAGCAGGCCTGTTTGAGACTCCTGAGTCATTTGTCTGGCTACACACCCATAGAGACACACATCCAGGGGTATTCCTTTCTTTGTCCATCATCTCAGAATAGACATGGTGTAATGCTGTTACTCTACCGGCTGTTTAGAATAGCATGCTTGCTTACTGCATAGTGCAGAATGTACTTTATGCAGTCTTTTCTTTTTTTTTTCTTTTCTTTTTTTTTTTAGAAATAGCATGCCAAACAGCATGCTCCGCTGAACCTTTCAATAAAATAGTTTTCAGATATTGCATTTATTTTGCATTTTTAATACATTTTTGTTTAAAATTACTTATTTCATTCTTATACCTTTACCGAGTCGAGCACATTTCATTGTTTAATTTCCATTGTTCTACAGTTATATACTGTACAATTGGTCAAATTACTCATCCTGTTATTGCATGCATGCAAATTTTATTTATTTTGCACATATGCATTCCATAAATATAGTATCAGTGTATATTTCTATTTCAAAATCTTTCTTTCATCTTCTCTTTCTAAATGATTGCAACTCAGATGATGACTAAACGGATTATTTATTATAGACTAAAGAGACTCTTAGCTTTTATTAATAACAGTTCAGCAACCCTGAAGACCCTAAGTATGCATTGTTTATGCAAGTGCTCTAGACTCATAAATGAACACTAAGTGAGTCTTTAAGAGCAATTTATAGTGGTCTGAGTAATTGAATAATTACGTAGCAGCACATTAATTAAAACCTTTCCTGTTAAATCAAAAATTAAGGCAGTTGTATGAAATAATATGTTACTATGTTGCAGTGCCAGTCATTTGCAGACATTTGATTTTGAATTTTAAACATTCAATGCAAGGATAAAGTTCCATATGGTGGGTAAGAATCCCATCATGTCGCTGGATTACTTAGATTGGTTCTTATTCTCGAAGGATTCACCCTATAAACCTCGCTATCCTCGGCACTGACCAATTCAACAGACATACTGCATTGGCTTGACTGGGAAAATTTGAGTGCAGTGATGTGACACCGACTGTGCCTCTGTGTGACAGCATTATTGTCCCCAAGGGATAAAAGGGCTCTGGAGATTTAAAAAATTCCTGCTATGTAAATAACAACTTTGATTTGTACCCCACTAGCCAGAGCAGGGTGTCCGATGTGTTAAATGAATAAAACATTTACAAAATAAAATCAATCGTGTGCAATAAGTGAATTTAGGCATCACATTATAATGTACAGTATGAAAATGTATATTAATTTTGAGATTTGTTATTAAATTAGTATTTAAGAATTTTTTACAAATCAAATACTGTTGTGCTCCTTCCTCCAGGTGGCGATAAAGAGAAATATCTTTTGGCAAAAGCTGCGGCCTCTTTGCATGTAGGTCCATGCTACAGTATGTCAACATGTTTTACTTTACTTTAAACAGGCAGTGTACAGGGTTCCCCACAGTGAAAGAAAAATAGAGAGAGAGTCACTTTTCTCAGCTTTTAATGAGCCCAGACAGATGTTGAGACAGCTGTAGTTGTGCTTGAAAACATCTCACATCTCTCTGTCGCATGTTCACACACACAAGTAGCATACACTCACTTACACCTGTGTTGTACCACATCCTGATATAACATTCATTTTTGTGTGTGTGGTTCTGCATTTGCAAGTCATGTATTACTGCAGATTTTTGGGAAAGATAAGAACAGGATTGTAATTAAATCAGCATTTGAGGTGGTTTTTTTATGCTTCCCGCAGCTATAAAATGTTAACTGAGGGCTGAAATAAAATGATTTTAAGTTCATCTAAATCTGCCCATCTGTGAGTACCATGACCCCATATGCATGACCTCATTACCTCCTGCACTGTCCTCTCTTCCTCTGAGTGGACTGGTTAATTTAGCCCGTTTCCACTTCACCAGGAAGGAAATAATGAATACCTCTTGTTATGTTCTGACCCAAAGACCATTTCATTAAAGTTCAAGTATGTCATTTTTGCAGCACTATAGCACCAATAAATGAACAATTATGTTTCAAACAGGTTTCCTTGTGAGGGACTGGCCACCCGTCTAGTGTATTGACCTGAGATGTTGGGATGAGCTGAAAATCCATACCTTCAAAATACTGTAATTACATTCAATAATTATGACAAGGCCATTTAAAGGGATACTCCACCCAAAAATGAAAATTCTGTCATCATTTACTCACCCTCAAGTTGTTGCAAACCTGTATGAGTTTCTTTCTTCTGCTGAACACAAAGGAAGATATTTTGATTGGAACTTTGGCACCATTGACTTTTTTTCTACTATGAAAGTCAATGGTCCCAAACAACTTTTTGGTTCCAATCGTTCTTCAAAATATCTTCCTTTGTGTTCAGCAGAAAGAAACTCATACAGGTTTGCAACAACTTGAGGGTGAGTAAATGATGACAGAATTTTCATTTTTAGGTATCCCTTTAATGAGAGAAGTACCTGGATGAATCTGGTGTTGATGAAAGCACAATCAAACATTCACCAGCCCAGCATTAAGATGTCAGAACTAATTGCTTGTTTATGCAAGGAGGAGTGCAGTACAAAAGTGGTTAGGGCCGCATCAACTGAAGGTGATACAACTGTATTTTTCAGCCCATTCTCATCCCAAGACGTTATCTAACTGACGCTTTTGACCATGAGTCAACATCCGACGTTTTAGGGTACCCTTTAACGTCAGTTAGATGACGCTATCTAACCCTAACCCTACCCCAGACCTAAACCTACCCGCGTCATCTAACTGACGCTAAAGGTAAAGCATCAGTTAGATGACGCCCAAGGATAGTGTCATCTCACTGATGTTAAAGGGTGCCCTAAAACGTAGGATGTTGACGTATGGTCAAAAGCGTCAGTTAGATGACGTCTTGGGATGAGAATGTGTTGTGTTTATTTATTTCACTTCATTATTTTCTAATTAACTTTTGCTCATTAAGCAGCATGTTAGAGTTAGACAGGCATGATAATATTGGAACCATAAAGCTTTTTATTTATTTATTTTTTAATTTCTTTTAATTGTTTTTTATTGGATTCCAGTCAGAAATATCTAATGGTTATTGTAATTAGACTCAACGTGCCTATGTCCCCTAGGATGCCGACCGTGCCAAATGGAGAAAGCTTTAAAGCGGACCTTGCAGACAAGCGGGAGTTGTAGAGTTGTAATTACACTCATGTAAAGTTGAACAATCTTAACAAACATTAATGATTAAATAACACCACTACTATTCATTAGCAAATCTCAAAATTTATATCAATTTCACACTGTACATTAAAATATTACATTATAATTCAATTTTAGCCTTGATTTTTAGTGTATTACGTACATTCAAAGTAGTATAGAATTACATTTTTTTTTCACATCTGCCATTTATCGGTTCTCAGTGTTTTTTTATTTCTTTTTTTTTGTCTGCATTTGATATGTTCACTTGCCAGAATAATTTTTCATGCTCACCATTCCTTAGTCATCCAGTAATCCACCATTTTCATTTCCACCATTTTTAGGTTTTATAAAACATTTGCTATCATCTAATAAAAGTTAATCTTAAAATATAATAATAACACCATTGAATGTCAACTAAATTAAAATGATTGGTTTTCATTTTTAGAGTATTTATGAATTTACATACACAAAATGATATAGAATTTTGTAAACCTGCCATTTATCGGTTCTCGCCCATATCATAATATTTGTACATCCCTAGTTTCAGTAATGAATGAGGATTTCCCCCCCTACAGTGATTCCAATCAGCAACATTGGTCCCAGCTCACCAGCCTTCATCCATTAATCTAGAACAGTTTAAACCTCCTCTCGATTCAACAAGACATCTACTGCTCCACCTTTCTAATGCTATGGGCTACTTACCCGCCTCCAAGCCTCTGCAGAGAAAACACCTCCTGTAGGACTGCAGAAAGCTATCTCGCCCTGGATAAATTGCCAGACTCAATAAATAGCTCCTGCAGACAA
Organism: Pimephales promelas; assembly: GCF_016745375.1. The sequence continues at coordinate 20,329,303 of NW_024121099.1, read as the reverse complement.
TTGGCCACACCCTCTGCAGGCTAACCTTATATTCGGCGGATGGGGGGGATAGAGATTACAGTCTGACAGATACTGTGAAAGGATTTAGTGCAAGAGAGCTCTTCAAAAACACTTAATAATTCTCGTTTCACACTTTCAAGTTCAGCAGAAAAAGACGGGGAGGACGGTTGAGCAGCATAATTCGTTTTTGATCTGCATGCCCTACAGAAATCAATCTCTACTTTGAATATATTGATTGGTGTATACAACAGAATAACTACGGTTAAAAATTATTACAGTTTGAATCTTTTTTTAAATGTATTCTTGTGATGCAAATCTGAATTTTCAGCATCATTACTCCAGTGTCACATCCTTCAGAAATTATTCTCATTTGCAGCTCAAGAAACATGTATTATTATTTTTATTATCAATATTGAACACAGTTTTGTTGGTTAATATTTATCACGTAACCATGATTCATTTTTATTTGATGATTAGATGATTGTTATTTATCAAAAAAACAGCATTTAATTGAAGTTTGAAAACTTTTTTAATGCATGCTTACTGATTAAGAGTATTCATTTCTAAAAAAATAAATAAATACTGACCCCCAAATTATTTTTTTAAACCTGTTGAAACAACATTATCTCAGTATAAAAACAACAGCAGTCAATGGAAAGTGTGTGTGTGTGTTTAACGGTATCATTCTCATCAGTTAATAGGCCACCCTGATTATTCATTGTTTACTGCATCCATGCTTGAGTCCCATTTGCTCGTAGCTGTCAGCAGAATGAAACTAGTGATGGGTCATCTCATGTATCACATGGGGGACGGAAACTGTGCAACCGTTCCATCAACCTCTGCATTATTACCAGCTCACATGAGTGAAATGTGAGCTGCAGGTGAAATCTTGCCATGCTGAAAATAAAAACGGTATAGCTAGTCATCATCAGACTGTGCAGGCCATAAGGTTAATGCAATTTCTGGATTGATCCCTGAAAGGAGCCATTAACCATTGTGCCCTTTGGGTCGCTTCAGGGGGATTTCAGGTTGCTCTAGGGATAACATGAGTCCCTTTTGATAAGATAATGATGGGGTCCTAGAGCAACATTGCATGAAAGACATACACTGTAATAAATGATCGTGATTTTAATGGTAAAAGACGATAAAAATGTAACTGTGAAAAACTGTTAATTCGTTGACATAGAGTTTCCTTATATGCTGTAAATAACTGTGATATATATATATATATACATGTCATGGTACATATAATGGTACATTTTATGTAATTGTACTGTAAAATACTGTTAGATTTACAGTATTTGGAAGTGAAAAAAGCAAGTCATTATATAATTTACAGTGAATAAATGTAAATTGACATTCCCACAATTCCATGCGTGACACTTTTTCTTCATAATTTTCTTAGTTTTTTTTCTAATCAGTATGTGCATTAGGTTTCATGTTCCATTTAATGTTGTTAAATTAATGATTATTGCATTTTTTAAATTTCAACATGTTACCATGATGGTGTTTTAATGTTTTTGTGAATGACACAGTGCAGCTTCTATAATATTCCTGTGAAGAGTTGCTTATGATAAGCTTTGATTGATCATTTGACTCTCATTACTGCTGTGACTGTTGGCTGTCAATGTATTACAATAGAACAAACAAGGTATTAATACTTCAAAATATTAGTAAATTAACAATATAGCAGATAATGAAATACGGTTTATTGCTGTAAAAATTACATATGGTAAAAAGTTTGTAAAACCTAAAATATTGATACCTTCTTTTTAACAGGAAAACTCCGGTAACCACAGCTGCCAGTTTTAACCGTAAATTTAACAGATTATTTTTTTTTTTACAGTGAAGTTATGATTTCCACTGGCTCCTATAGCTTGGTTTTAAATCAAGATTCTGTTCGACTCTATATTATTGATGGATAATGGAAAATGAAGGTTCAGGGGTTTCATTTCATATTTACACCTCTTCTAGGTGTAGTTCAGTCGTGCATGCTTCAGGATGTACTGTATAAAAGAAAAAAAAACATTCATAAAACATTGTTTGAACCAGTGGACCACCCTTAAAAAATAAAAGTTCAGAATAAGAACAATAATGTTCCATAAGAGAAGAAGTTCAGCAATTAACTTTTCGTTTCTTCAATGGTGCTTTCAAAAGATCAATCTGAAGATAACATCAAGAACTTTTTAATCTCTAAAAAACTATATAACCAATGCAATAATCAAAGTCACTATTATTTGTTTGTCACTTCATACAATACTGATTGTATAAAAGCAGCTTTAGTGATAACAGGACAATTATGTGAAGTGTCTTGTTACACTTCATTTCTGAACATTATCCTGGTTTCCTGTGTCTTGTTTTTTTTTATCCTTTGTCCGTTTTCTGGTTTATACTTTTTGCCTGTTTTCTGCCCTGTTGCTTATTTGGATTGTTTGACCCATTGCCTGTTTCATGCATTATGATTCTGGATGTAGGCCTACCTTATTTTTATATGTTTCTATACAGCAAGGTTGCATTAAAAACTGATCAAAATTGACTGCAAAGACACTTATGTTAAAAAGAAATAGGCTACAGTTCAAATACATGCTGTTCTTTTGAAGTAAACAGTTATTTTAAATTGTAGTAATATTTCACAATGACAACATCACGGTTTTTACTGTAATTTTAATTAAATAAATGCAGCCTTAGAGAGGATAACACACTTCAATTACTGTCCCAACCCCAGACTTTTGAAAGATAGTGTAAGCCTCATGATAATGCAATTAAATTGATTAGTAAGCATACCAAGTGCAATAGTATAATAAATTTGATTTGGGGTCTCAAGATTGGTTATATATCTCTAGGTGAAACCTTGTGTGAAATGAACCACTGAAGAAGCTTTTTTAATAGTGAGAAATGACTCTTTAGCTTGGGTCGACTTAATAAGCAGATTCATTGAGAGTGGTCACTCATTTTCTTATTTTAACTGCAGATTGAACATAACTCTGGATATGCAGTGAATGATGTGACCTTTCCCTGCACCTAACTGCTGTGACTATTCAGACGTCTCTATGTCTTGGTGATGAGAATGCATGTGTGTGCACATTTCTGCATGAGTGACAGATGGTGGCATCATGCACTGCAGAGCGTGTTTCATTACTGGAGGGAAGATCAGATGTGAAGCATAAGTGAAGAGGAAGTCAATGAAAAAAGATTCCAAAACCATGGATATGTTCTAAATGGAATGCCAGTACACTGTTTACTGCATACTGAATAGTAGGGTACGATGGAGGAAGATGCCTCACTCAAAAAGAATGTGCATTTTATTTTAAATTGTAAATTTAGATACAATTTTACAAACAAAAACTTTTGATATTCAGTGTACGACAATGTGACAGATCAAAGTTATCCAGGGGCAGAAATGTAATTTTGACTAACTAAATCTCACAAATGTTAATATTCAAATGAAATTACAAAATTAAGAAGAGTATAGCAATCCATTAAATGTGTTGAGATTAGATTTTATGCAAACTATGATCAAGTTAAAAACTGAAGCTATAGTGGGGTCATCTCTTACCTTATAAACCATGTTTTGTGTATTTTGTAAAAAAAAAAAAATATATATGCAAGGATAAGTTGTTTACCCAATACCCAGCTCATGTTGTTCAAAATCTATCAAATTTTCTTTCTGCAGAGCACATAAGAATATATTTTGAAGAATGTTCCTCCACACAGTGAAATGGGGGTCCAAAACAAACAAAAACGTTTGTGTTGTTTGTGTTCCATGGAAGAAAGAAATGCAGGTTTCATAAGGGTGAGTCATTTTTTAGTGAAGCATCTTTTTTAAGTTCAGTGCTGTTGTATTTTTCTTTATGTCCTGCATACATAAATGTGCATGTGTATAGGCTATACTAATATAATTGTGAAAATAGTATGAGTAATATGTCAGGAACCAAAATATTTGCTGTGTGATTGTGGTTTAAAAATCCATCAGACCAGATGAACAGAATTTCTCTAAATCAAATAAATACTAATTCTCTGGAGGCGAACTGGAGAGAGAGTGCAAGTTTTACAGAGTAGGCTACTCTAAGAAAACAGCAGTATATCAGATGATAAAGCCTGACAATGATTGGTTTAACCTTCTAAAGCCATGGCTCATCCTGACGTTATGCACTGTTGCGTACTAGAGAGCAAAGAAGTATGAACCTTTTAAGACTAATTTAAAGCTATTGTGTGCAGGGTCTTGATATTAATGTAGGGTGAATACTGGTAAAGTTAGACACTTGCTGATCATTTATGTTCTGCATACTTTTTTATTATGATCCAAATGTCATAGCTGCTAATATACTATTCTAAATAGCTTAAGAGCTCTATTATACTATGCACACTAAAACTGAAATAAACATTAAACACAGGATGAATGACTCTTCCTCAAACACACAATGACTGGGACACCTGCCACAGGATGCATTTCTCCACTGGCTTTTGTGAGATTGTGAGATTGTGGTCAGGTCACATGCGAACTACAAGGAAGGAGCAACCTCATCAGCAGGAGGGATGTAAAGGTAAGTAAGCTGGGCTGAGTTGAGTGGGGGACGAAGGGAGGTCACTCAGGGACGCCAGAGTCACTGTCAATCCCTCTTGAGGTGTCGTGGGTTAGTCGATGAAACACTGAGGACGGAAGGTGCCCATGAAGACCCTATATGTCCCCTACTCGGCTCAATCCAGGTTTTGGTGCTGGTCCACTGGAGAGACCACACTGTAGTTTCAGCCGTCCTGTGTGCTGACGCGGCAAGTACACTGCAGCCGTTAACGCCGGACAAAAGGGGAGTCACACCACCATATGGAAAGAAGCGTAAATGGATGGAGAAGCATAGGTTACTGTAGAGCTACGTCTTAGTTTGTGCTTATCTTGGCGAAAGCCAAGTACAAATCAGCATTAAGTTTTAACATCTGCTCTCGTGTGGAAATCATTATGACAATTACAAATGATCCATGAGTTTTTTAGTTTTTTTTAAAAACCTTATCATTATTTACCTCAGAATGCCATGTCAATTTACTTAGCATCACGGTTCACTGCAAGGTTGTTAATATGATATACAGGCCGTATGTGAAGTGTGTGATTATTTTTTTATCACATACTTGCTAATGATGAGCTCAGTGTTGATTTTTAGTAATAAAAAACATATCCAAGACAGAAATTATTAAGCTTAACTGTCCCACTTTACCCATTGTTCTACTTTACCATTATTCACCCTTTTGTGTATTTATTTTTCCTGTCAGCATTATTAGAGTAGGGGAGACACCTGGCTTTAGTGCAAGCAAAAAATACATCTGCAAAGTCTAAGCATACACATTTTCCAGCTGCATGTGTGTCCTCTTACCCTGTGGGCCTCAGGCCTGCATGATTGTTTGTGTCACAAACAATATAAAGAACATACTAAGAGAGTGCCTGTATATGTGGAGTGTAGATTGCAAGAGAATGTGAGTGTTTACACTGAAAACAGCTTTCCACTGTTCTGTGTATTCTGTGTTGTGACTTGAATGCCTTGAATTTGTCTTTAAACAAGATTGTTATCTATGATCTTATGATCCATCCACCTGAAAAATAGAGAAAAAGTTCTGAAAATGTTTCTGATTTCATTGTATTTATGTAGTTATGTTATTATACAACAGTCACAGGCCTCAACTGTTTATTATTATATTTATATTTTATAAATATAAATATTTACATTGTAAATAATATTATAATATAATATAAATATTTTCTATAAATATATAAAAATATGTTCCCATCCAACCTCCCTCTTTTTATGTTTTAGCACATATAAATAATTAATTATTGCCACAGGTAATCACAAATGATTTCACCCATGTTTTTATTCATTCTGCTGTGAATTCAAGCAATATTATTTTAATATTTTCATATGTAATTGTAAAAATAAAAATACAAATAATATCAAATAGAAAACTGATTTAAGGACAAAAATAAAACAGAATTCATATGGCCCTGGATGTGTCTACTTATTGTGGGACATTAAATGATGAATGAGGGACATTCATATAATGAATTTTTGGTATGCAAATTCACAACAAGCTTGCATTTGCTGATCCTGTTCCTTCCCCTCCATCATATCATTTCCTCTTTCTAATGTAAATTAAATAGTCACACTTTCTAGAACAAGTCTGCAATATGTTACTACTTTAAACAAACTTTGTAATTAAGTTTTGAATATCCACCCAAGACTGCAGCCACATCCAACCTGAGGGCGGTGCAGTCATGGATCTCTGACATCAGGCTGATTCTGAGCAGAAGAGCCCCGGCAGCTTCTCACTGGACCTGGGCCAACAGAGCGTCCAGCTGCTGGACAACCCACACGCACTCATGCAGGACACACGGGACCGCAGTCTATGAGAGAGCTGACGTCACTCACTTGGAGACACCCCCAGCCTCTGTTCTAGGTCTGCAGCTTTCAAGCCAGTCTGCTGAATCTGATATGAGGTGACAGCAGAGCGACAACATGTCGGATGATGACATTTGCTGTGGAAGGCATCCAACGATGTGCAAGTGTGGCTGCATGACTAATTATCATGAGAAATATCTCCATGCAGACGCAGACAGAATGCAGGGAACAGAGATGGATGGTGGCGCAGCTCTCGGCTCTGCAGGATGTAACGAAGAGCTCTCCAACACAATCTCCATATCCAGCACATCGCAAAAACAAAACAACAAAAAAGACCATCTTGTTCAATAAAAATATGGAAATATCCTTAAATCAAGATAAATTCACTGGCTGTGTGATATTAAGAATTAGAAAACCAAGAAAAAACTATTTTGGCAAATGGGCTGAGAAAGCCTTTTCTACTTGTCAAGTGAATGTTTTTTAAGGATGTTCAGATATTTTGTATTGGAAAATAAGACAATAATGCTGATTAGGAGTGGGGTTTTTTGACAGCACATGCTGCGCCGCAGTGCCATCAGATGTGGTCTGATGGTGGGTGGGGTTTTCCCTGCGGGCAATTTGTGTTTAATGACCCCGAACAGCTTAAGAGCAGGTAGACAAAGGTGTGGTGATATATCAGCCTGATGACAATCTTCACTACAGCCACCTGTGCCCAAGTATGTGTGTGTGCAAATCTAATGCATTATGTTGCTTTTAAGGATGTTTATATTTCTGGAAAATGCCTGAGTAAGAAAATGTTCCACAAAAAAAATGTGTGTGTGAGAATAGCTTGTTTTTTTCGTGTCATTGCTTCTGGATATGTAGGTTGCACAGTCTTCCTTCTTAGTGGTTTATTGATTGACAGTGTACTGATGTTGGATGTTCATAAATCTGTCCAACAGATTTCATTTCCTTGCCTTTCTTCTGCAGTTCCCTGCTTTTCTCTTTGTCTGCACTGCAATGGCCATAAGGTAGACGACGAGCACACAGTCTCTCCAAGGACCACCTCAAGATTCATCATTCCCCATGATCAGTTAAGGAGATCGATTAACCCCCCCGCCCTCTCTCTCTCTCTCTCTCTCTCTCTCTCTCTCTCTCTCTCTCTCTCCTTCTCTCTGGAGCATCAAGCCTGTTTATCACTCCTGACATCTGCAGGAATGTACATTACAGTGTGAAGGTTTCTAGAATTCCATTAGTGGTCAGGGATTACGTGTGTGTGTGTGAGAGAGAGAGAGAGAGAGAGAGAGAGAGAGAGAGACTGAGGAAGATTGGGCCAAAATGTGTGGAACAGCACAAGTAGTCCAGCTATCAGAAGCTGAAGTGGTGCAACCTACCAAGAGAGTATACGAAGTGAGGCCAGACACTTCTATTTATGAGATTTTCTATCTTTCTCCTACACACACACACACACACACACACACACACTTTCTTAAAAAACATGATCACAAACCATTAGAGGTAATATCACCACTTGATCAGCCATACCCTTCGACAGCTGCATGCACTCTTTACGAAAATAATGTATGTGTGCATGTCCATCATCACCCTCACTGCCTTTCCCAAATCTAATTTTCTTGTGTCTTTAGTTTTCCTCTGACCAGTAGTCAGTCAGAGGGGATTCTGCCATTAAACTGCTAATTGAAGAACAACAGTTGAGACTCTAATGAATTAGAAGCTCAATCCACTACAAAGCAATTACCAAGAGTGGCATAATCTTCCGTTATGGTTAAAAGAAATGCATTAGTGATGAATGGAGGGGCATGAACTGATAAAATCAGGAGCTTGAAGACCTCATTTTGGTGGAAATGGCTTGTTTACCCCTGCGACAATGGGCTCAGATCCCTGAATCAAATTTGAAAGCACAAATTTCCATAAATATACCATTGCACTCTGCAATGACAGTATTTTTGATATTGTATTCTCTCTCTCTCTCAAAGGCGCTGAGGCTCAAGGAATCATTTGTTCACTGCTCAAAATGCAGCAAAGCACTGCAGTAATTGCAGCAGGGTCCCAAGACAGTTCGCATGGATGTACTGCACATGTAGATGAAAATATCAAGCCGTAATGACGGAGAATCACTCACACCCACGCAAAATAATCACAGCATTCTTTCTCAGAGCTATTTGCACCAGGCATTAAAAGAAACGGTTAAAAAACGAGAGGATGGATAAAGGGGTGAATGCTTTGATTAGACACAGTTCCACACCTGCATGAACACTTAAAGGAATCAATACCCCCACTCTCCGGGGGAAACGGTGAGACTGTAGAACTAATATTTGCCCTAGCGCTATCTAACTTTATTAAATTATAGCTTCAAAATCTGTCATGCAGACTCTCACTGGGCTGCACAGATCAAAAAAGTAGTGTTTTTATGAAAGCACTTTATTTCTGTTTTGTTCCAGCCCATTCTCACCCCCAAGGCGTCACCTAACTGACGCCTTGGGAAGCATTTGGACATGCTTCAATATCTGACGCTTTAGGCGCCCTTTAGCGTCAGTTAGATGACGCCCTAGGATCGCGTGTACCCTACCCCCACCCCACACCTAAACCTAACCGCGTCCTCTAACAGACGCTTTCCTTTAGCGTCAGTTAGATGACGCCGTAGGATCGCGTCATGTAAGTGACGCTAAAGGGCGCCTAAAACGTCAAATACTGAAGCATGGTCAAAGGTGACGCCTTGGGGTGAGAATGCGTTGTTTGTTCTCTTAGCACTTCTTTTGCCTCTTTCTTGAACCTTTTATTTAAAAATGAAATGAAATGTATATGACGAAGGGACTCAAAGGGACATCCCAAAACTGATTTTAGGATCTTTCTTCAGAATTGAAATAGTAAAAATAATAAAAAAATAAATAGGTTAATGACCTGTATAACAGACAGTTAGGAAGGCCAAATCAGTTATTTCTGATAGCTCTCACCCCCTTCATTTAGAGTTTCAGATCTTACCTTGGTTCTCAGTTTAGATTACCCCTGGCTGTCGAACTGGAGACCCATTTTAGAAATAGAGCACTTTATTCTATAGCACTTAGGCCTATTTTTATTCTCAATTCTCTGTTGTACAACCAGAGCCTGTAACATTAAGTACTTTATGTATTCTCTGTCTTGTATCTGTGTTTGTCCTGTGTCTATGTCTTGCTGCAAAACAAATCGCCCTACGGGGACAAATAAAAGTTTAAGTAAGTAAGTAGAATTTCTCCTGCACCCCCCCAGCTAATTAGAGGCATGGATTCGCCCAACCGAACAAAATGACAGCACTTGACACCAGCCGACCTTTATTGGAACGGACTTTCACCGGAGCGCAGCATCCCAGACAGCATCAAACCTCCGCTCTTCCCACGCAAGTAACTTAAACTCAAAAGAAGTAGACATTAACAACAAACCAATATGAAAGTGTGCACCCAAACTAGTAGTTTATGGTATAAAACAAATTGGAAATAAATTGCAAACAAACCAAATATGTGTCGCTATGTAATTACTATGAAATGGGTATGATCTGTAACCAAGGTATCTGCAACAAAACGCTACAAAAATAATTTGTAAATGAGCTGTGTATGCAAGAAAGAAATGCCGAGTTTCAACCCAAAATTGGGTCAAATATGGACAAACCCAAATGTTGGGTTAAAAATGCAATTAAAAAAAAATGACAGTTGAATGTAAAAGTTGAATTTGGGTTAAAATCTGAAATTACATTTTTAACCCAACATTTGGGTTTGTCCATATTCATTTGACCCAAATTTGGTTTAAAACAACCCAGCATTGTTTAGAGTGAATGTACATACCATCCTTTTGTGTGGCCCCATCTAACACAGTCTCATCCCAAGAAGCCATATAACTGACGTCTTGGGACGTCTTTTGACCACAGGGCTCTATTTTGGCTCCCCTATGTTCTCTACATGTTACCTCTAGGCTCTATTCTTATGACAGTTAAGTCATGGCTTGCCCAAAATTTCCTTGCAATTCCTTGCAATAAAGACTGCAATTCTTTATATTGCGTTATATTTATGCCCATCCAATTGATTGGCTTAAAATTCGGGATGCACCGAAATGTTGGCGGAAAATGAAATTTAAAACAGTTTTTAAATGTTCCCCTCCGTGTTCTGCGATCTGGTTTCACTCCGGATCAGCATGTTTTGTGACTGCGAGCGGCTCTGCTTATTGCGGAGAACACAACTTCGAAGCGTGTTCCGCTCTTTTTAGCGGTCTATGGTTCCGCTGTGTGCACACGCGCGCAATGTGCTCCCCGCTCTGTGTTCGCAGCGTGTTCTTCTCAATTCCGCTGCAACCTTCCTGTATGTGTTGTGCGCTCTGCCAGCCCGTTCTCATCCCAAGGCGTCATATACGACGCGTTTGCCAAAGCATCCAACGCATATGGGGCAGAAGGCGCCTCCTAGTGGTCTAACCCTAACCCTACCCCAGACCTAAAACTACCCATTCTCTATATTGACACTAAAGGGTGCCATGTACGTTTGGATGTCTATGCTTTGGCAAAAGCGTCGTTTATGAGAATGCGTTGGCTCTGCTCAGTCGCTCCCACTCACCGGAAAGGCAAAGTCCGTTAAAACGTGTAAAGTGTCGACTGGAAATTTCTTGTCGACTTGTTTGCAATTGCAATAGCACCACTGTGCTGTAACATGGTGTGTCTGTGTATAGGAACGCTGGTAAAATGACTCTACCAATACCATTCACATTCGCCTAACCTCATCCTGCAATCTGCTCATATGCTCTGATAAAAATAGCCTTGTAGCCTTCTTTATTTTGACAATTGGTGAAAAAATAAATCTGATTCTGCTGCATAGAACTGAATGAAGAATATATTGATATTATTGTATCAACCTTTCCACCGTTTGTATCATTCCGCTTCTGTGTTTGTGCGACTTAGTTGCATATAAGCCAGTAGGTGGTGACAAGTGACTGTCTTTATGAGTGAACAATTTAATTGAACTGATTAGTGCCAAAACATTGATTAACTCAGATATGCAGATATGTCTGAGAAATCCAGCCATAATGCTGAAGTGGCCCACAGCAAAAATGAGTTTGACACCCCTGCTCTTGAACATTCCCCTTCACTGCTTTCAAGTCTGTTTTAAAAACCTGTTTTCTTTAGTACTGTAGCTATGTTGATTTTTTTTCTTCAATTGTTTTTTCTTATTTATATAGAAGTCTGATACTGTTTTATACTCTTAGCTATGATGCTCTTATTTTTTGTTTTATTTGTTATGCATGTTATCTTTTTTTTAAAATTTTATTCTGTAAAGCACTTTGGTCAGCCTAGTGTCTGGTGTAAATGTGCTAAAATAAAGCTTGAACTATAAATAGAGATTCTCATTAATTTACTCAAATTATGTAGTAAGTTTATCTTGTTAGGGTTTTTTAAAACAATTTTTTTTTCCCCAAGCAACTTTTACTGTCTGGACAGTGTGCATACAGTTTATGCGTGTGTTTGATTAGTCATCCTGTCAGGATGGATTTGTGCAGCATGTGATCAGCGGGGCATAAACAGACAAGTTTGCTTGTATTTTCCTGTCGTCTTACCACTGACTAATGTCTTTGTTTGGGAGGTCATGAAATCCTGATCCAACAGAGGTCCTGTCACCTTTAGTAAAACTCATGTGCTCTTTATGAGGCCTGTAATGCAAGAGCTGACCTCCAGCCCCTGAAAGCAGTTGATGCTATCAAGATTGTCGTTGTGTTATTCCAGGACACTCCGGAGTCACATCAGAGTGTCATACGACTAAGATACAGTGCTGTAGGATGAAAGTATAGGCTACAATCTTGCTCTCTCAGACACAAATATAGTCAGATGCATACAAGTGTGCATTTGATGTAATTTAGGCCTCAAGCTGCCCCTATCCATGTATCTTCTGATAATTCTTCAGGAGGCGACAAAAGCTCTCCCGTTTTTTCTCTTGCATCGTGTCTCACGTCTGAGTGTCTCCCAAGTGGACAGCAGGCCCCTTGGTCCCTTAGTTCCCTCAGTCAAAAACTGCTGTCTGTGCACACAAGCTTTTGAGTGTGAGTACATGAGGGTGTGCATGTTTTTTTTAAGGTTATGAATGGGACACATCTGGCAAAATCTATTAGCTCCATTTTCTGAATTTTTGTCCTACTGTATCAGAGGAAGATAGTTTAGTGATATTTCTAGTTATTTTAGGTGTGGCATTTTGCTAACCTAAATGTATGAACTTGTTAAAATATGCTAATTTTAATAGAATGGTAATGATACCGTAAAAAGGTGGACCATTGATCACCTACCAATTTGAATACACCATTGATCACCTACAAATTTAATTTCATTGTACAATAAAATTAAGCTCTGACAAGAAGCTTTGTTCAAGAATTGTGTTTTTGGATCATTTCAATTAAGTAAATAAGTAAACAAGCAGGAAAATATTTTTTTTGAATGTTTCAGACTACTCCAGAAGCTACATTTTTTTGTGATTTTGTTTTACTTAGGCCTATATAATATATATATATATATATATATATATATATATATATATATATATATATATATATATATAATGGTTAAGTTTAGGTATGGTGTAGGGTATGGGTTAGACCACTAGGGGGCGCCTTCTGCCCAAATATATCTGCGTCTCATTTCACGTTAAAGGGTGCCATGTGCGTTGGATATTTAAGCGTCCTATATGGCGCTTTAGGATGAGAACGGGCTCGTCGAACACACCACTTCCACCTACTTAATCAAAGATTCGGTTGGCACCACGTGTCATGAGTTTTGAGAAAGCTTTTGAACAGGTTCGCTGGTCTGCAATTAGAAATGAGCGAAGAATCTGGAGTAAAAAGATCGAATGTGACTGACGAAGCGAGAAGTAAGTTGTAAAATCCATGTTAAGACCTAACTCACATACCGGTAGGCTACCTTTACCTATTATTTTACCGTCTGTGTGGAGTATCTTGAGCACAATTGTAAATAAGTGTTTAGTCGGTGAATGTTTTGTTTATGTTGGTGGTTGTTGTTGTTGTTGGTTTTGTCGGTTGTCATCAAAGTCGTGGATGTGGGTGTCATGTTTAAAGCTACCGGTGCCATTAGTCAGACCTGCTTATTTATTCGGTGTCAGTGTCGAATAAAGTAACATGGCCAAGTCCTCCATGTAAAAATGTATTATTCTTTTTAGACTATCCTTAAGTTTACTAGGCTACACAATCTTTCTTACTTCATCCACGCATAACGTTAGTCACTATCCGCTGATGAGAATCTATTTTTTGTTATAACATTTGCCTGTCCGATCAAACAATGAGTCAAAAAACAGATGTCATCCATGTTACTTTCCTCAAGAATTTCAATGTCAGCTTTACTTGATTGATTTTGCACTTTTATCTAAATACAAAACATAACTTAGCTTCTACATTACCACCGCAATTAGTCAATTATGCTAAGGATAATCGTTGTGCTTACATTTGTCATTACCATTAACAACCTTGAGCTCAACACCCATTAGGTAGGCTATCTGATGCCTTGTTGTTGACTAATCAACATGCTGCAATTCTAATCAACACGCTGACTTGTCGACCCAGCCTTGTAATTGTACTGCTTAGGCTAGAGTAATGATGAAAAAAACAATTATCCATTTTCAAGCATGTACACTGTCACACTGTGGGTTTACAACTTAAAAATAGGAAGGAAAGAGTGTCAGTTTGCATGGAACGGGGTCCTGAGCATGACTTTATGTAATTGGTTGGGCGTTTGTGTGGATGCAGAAGTGTGCTTTACTCATCTCATCTCATCTCATTTGCACACAAACAGATTCTGTATTTTTCAAGCATGTAACTTCAAAGAGTCGTTCACTTTAAAAAAAAAAACGTTTGCAGATAACTTACTCCCATGTCATCCAAGATATCCATGTCATTCTTTCTTCAGTCGAAAAGAAAGATTTTTTTAAAGATTTTTTGAGGAAAACATTCCAGGATTTTTCTCCATATAATGGACTTCAATGGGAACCAAATGGTCCAAGGTCCAAAAGACAGTTTCAGTGCAAACTGCAAACTGTTGAAAGGGCTTTAAACGATTCCAGACGATGAATAAGGGTCTTATCAAGCGAAATCATCAGTCATTTGAAAAAAAAAAGTTTGTTTTATAAGCTCAAATGCTTGCCTTGCTCTGTGTGACTCGTTCATCAAAATGAACAAATCTTTTTCTGAGTCAATTTTCATTCGTTGAATGAACCAAATGACTCGAAATAAGATTTGTTCATTTTGATGAACGATTTCGAACAGGAGAGTCACAAACGTGCATCACAGAACAGAGCAAAGCGACCATTTGAGCTTATAAAACTTAAACTTTTTTTTTAAATGAGCGATTGTTTCACTTGATAAGACCCTTATTCATCGTCTGGAATTGTTTAAAGCCCTTTAAACAGTTTGCAGTTTGCACTGATACTGTCTTTTGGACCTTGAACCATTTGGTGCCCAGTAAAGTGCATTATATGGAGAAAAATCCTGGAATGTTTTCATCAAAAACCTTCATTTCTTTTCGACTGAAGAAAGAATGACATGAATATCTTGGATGACATGGGGGTGAGTAAATTATCAGCTAAAGTTTTTTTTTTTTTTTTTTAAGTGAACTACTCTTTTAAAGATATATATATTTAAATGCTCAATCACTTCCAGCACTTACGCTGACTGAAGCGCCTGCACCCTCAGATCACTTGGAGGTAAAACATGGTTTATAAGAGGCAAAAAAATATATATATATAAATACTCTTTTCTCACACAAACCGCTCGTTTCGTGTCTTACGTGTGTACTTGCATTTAGAGTCATTAAATCATGTTTAGTTTGGACTACTGTGCATGCTCTTTGAGGTGGTGACCATAGACTTGCATTATATGACTAACAGACAAGAACGGTTCGACCTAAAAACATCACAATTGATGGGTCTTATCAAGCGAAATCATCAGTCATTTGAAAAAAAAAAGTTTGTTTTATAAGCTCAAATGCTTGCCTTTGAAACTACAGCGGGAACAAAGACACCTACATCTTGGATGCCCTTGAGGTCAGCTAAAACATACCAAAAAATAATTTCAAAGTGAACTATGCCTTTAACACACTAACTTTGATAGTCTTAGTTTATTCATTTGTGCATTTCCCACATATTGCGTGATCATTTCACATAATTTTTGTATGACTACTTGCATCTAGGCAAAGACGGAGTTGAAAACAGCTTGGGTTTTAATTTTAACTTCAGAATGGGTTCTGTTGCCCTACTCCAAATAATAATTTGGAAATTCTGACTTTACTAGTTGAATTACAAACTTGTTTGGTTAGTAGGCTTTTAGCTTGTTAGTATGACGTTGCTTTGTTTGTGGTGAATCTTCTGACAGTGTTGGTATTTTGAAAATGTGTTCTTGTTTGTGGAATCCTTGATGTTCTTTGTTTTGAAATGTATCTCGGAGTCTGCACACAGTCACCTACGTAGAGGATTGAGCTTGCAACCTTTGTGCTTGCACCACAGAGTTGCACCAGCTCAACCTCATTTTCTTTCCTTTATGTACTTATTATAAGGACAGTTCTCCTGAGGTTAAAAGGATTTGCTCAAGGACTTTTGCGATTTAAAAGAGCTTTTTTCCCCCTGTGTCATCCATGACTGGGATTGGACTTGCAACCTTTCCATTGTGTCGAGGTGTTCTCTGGAGGACAGGTGTTTAGGTGGAGCATTGAGTTAAAGACATCTCACTAAACATGAGCTGAGTAACATGAGATGTGCATGTGTTGAAGTATTGTAAGGGCTTGTGTCAAAAGGATAAGGTGAATAAGGAAAAGCTTTGTAGAATGACCTGCTATTTTCCATACAATTAAATTGATTCACAAAAAAGGCAGCGGTAGTCCATACTGTATGTTTGATGTGCTATTCCAAGTAATCTGTAAATGCAATAGGTTTGTGCGAATAATAGACTGAAATGTAAGATTTGTACAGTCAGTTGAAATGAAAACGTTAAGTTCTAAACGTAACGTTTTCAAGTCAGTTTAGCACCATACAATCTTGTTTGAATAAGAAACCTAATACAATGGTTTTAAATCAAAATGAATTATTTAAAAAAGTAAAGGGTATACAAAAAATATCTTAAAGCTCCATGTTTGAAAAAGGAGTTTTTGTCCCACAACAATGCTAATATCAGTCTTTTCATGCAGAGCAATTGTATGACTTTAGAAGGCCTGGAAAATAGGAACTAAATTGTAAGAATGTCTTTTGGATGGGTTTTTTATGGTACTTTTTGGAGCTCGATAGTGCCAATCAAATGGAGAATAAGAAAAAAAAGGCATTTTGCAAAATATGTTCTTTAGTTTTCCATTGAAGAAAGAACGTTTGAAAGGACTTGAAGGAATTGTTCATATTTGGAAGAAGTATTTTATTATTTTCGGTCTTTATTATTTTCAGATACTCAAACAAATATTGCGTAAAACAATCTATTTTTATTACTCTAAAGTTGCCATGAGAGAAAGTGTTTTTAAAGTGTTTGCCATGAGAGTTTTTAAGTTCAATGCAATGCATTCTGGTATCCCGTTATTCAAGAGACCTCAATTAGGTATCTTGAATCCCCTTAATTATTTTTGTGACAGCTTTTTTTTTGTTTTGTTGTTGGTAGCATGCCTACGTTGTCTTAACATGCTGTCTTCATAGGTTTGGGAATGGAACAAGTGCAAATATTATCTCAGCTAAATGTTGATGTGCAGATTTGTCTAACTCTAAAATCCCTCATAACAATCTTTTAATGTTGAATTTCCATTGTGGATTCATCCGCTTAATGTTTTTTTTTTAACTCTATTTAACATGCTGTCAAGGCCATAATGTACATCGCTATCTGTGGGAGTCAACACTCAAAGATGAAGGTTTTTTTTTTTTTTTTTTTTTGCTCTATCACCCACAGGACAGTGGGCAGATTATGCCTTGCCTCCAGGACTCACCTGACCTCCTGACCAACTGTGTGTGTTTGAATAGAAGAATCTCGCTTGTCCTCTTGTTTAAACTCTCTCACTCCTTCACTCGCTCTGTTTTCAATGGACGTGTTAACACTGTTGTGGGAGGTTGTTGTAATTAGCACTCACAAAGCATTGGAGCGTGTTTGCAAACACACACATAAGCACATTCATAAATATCCCACAGTCTCTGATGAACAGGGGAGTGACAGTGACTGGACTGTGAGCACCTGGTTCACAAGAACATTTTCCAGTGAATCTCACATTTGTGCTACAGTTTTAATTTCAATGATTTTTTTAATGAATCTGTTTAGTATGTTCACCAAATAGATTGTCCAGATTTGTTCATAGTTAGTTAAATAACCCTTCTGTAAGAAGCTGACGACAAATCAATTTTTTAAAACGTTTTTATTTTTTATGTGCCTGTCAAAAAGAAATAATAAGAAACTGATTTTTTTACATAACATAAAGGTTTCCAAATTTCGATTCATTCCAACTTGACCAGTATGCAACTACCTAGCGACACCCCGGAATACCCTAGCAACAACATTAAAAATGTGCTAAAAACCACTCTGAATATAGCAACACTCTAGCATTTCTGATGTAAGTTTGCAGGCACTCACATTTTCTTGTATCCAATTCCTTTGTTAAACATTCAACAGGAGATTTTGAGATTCTGACAGTGAACATTCTTGATCTGCTTTTGTGAGGTGACAAGCTAAAAGCAAGATCAAATTTGTGTTGTTGCCTTGGAGACCCGTGTGTAAACTCCACAGTCTTTAATCTGTAGCTTTCATTCAAAAGACAAACCCGCAAAGAGCCCAAAGATGTTTAAAGGCTTTATTCTTCCGTTCAAGGTACACGGCTCTCAGCTCTTTCGTTGCATCTCAGGTTTTCATGACAGGGGAAGAGAGAGAAGAGAAACAAAAGTGCTCTGTGTTTGTAAGGGTGACCAGATCAATATGGCAGGCAAACCCATTTCTCTTTGAAGACAGTGTAGCGATGGAACTGGAGGAAGGTTAGGGTTGTATGTATTAATGCAAGTGTAACACTCTGTCTGGAGTGAGCTGAGGGAGGAAGAGAGAGAGAGAGAGGAGTGACAGATTGGACTGCTGTCCCAGCTGCTGACAGATCTCTGGATCCACTGGCCATCTGAAATTCAAATTGGCTTACTTTTGAGAACCTGCAAGTCTCCTTGAGTAGAGTAAATCCTTTTCAGCCAATCAGGTGTGAGGGGAGGGGCTATGACACCAATTGTGGTGTTTCCTAAGGCCATCAACATTGCTGTTGCTCATACTTAGGGTTGAGGATTTGCAAGTAATTATTTTATTGTTACTATTTTATCTAAATACATTAAAAATGAAACGATAAAAGGTAAAATCAATCATTTTAAATGCTTAAATTTTACCATGACAACCTTATTACTTATAAAAAATTAGATGAAATGATTCGAGAAGTTTGGCAGAAACATCTGTTATTTCGCCAGAGATTGAGTTTATATTTTGATAATTTTTTGATTTGATTTTTGACAAAAAAATGTTTATAAAAATAAACGTATGGACAAATAGAAAATGTCCATGCCGAGTTTATCTTTAAATGAGTGTTAGATGATAGCAAAGATAATCAGAAAATTTTAAAATATATATTAAATGCAAAAATATGGGAAATGAATGAGCATTATCAATTCAATATCTGATATTTGCGATATTCAATAAAATAAGCTATCAACTGCATGCATATAACCAATATGTCTCCTTTTACTCTGAAAATCTGTATTAGTGACTCTTATGTGAACAAACTATGTGTCTGAATATGTCCTAATATTGAAGGTGCTACCTGTCTTGCCATATCTAATATCATAGACTTTGAGGTGACCACTATACATTACAAACACACACAACACACTGACAACTTCATTTATAAAACACTCAGAATACCTTAGGAACTGCATAAGGCTTAAAAGAGAAGAATATTTCATGAGCTTAAAAGAATAGTTCACCCAAAAATGAAATTTCTGTCATTTTCTCAACATCAAGTTGTTCCAAACCCATACGCCTTTCTTTTTTCTGCTGAACGCAAAAGACATTTTGAAGAATGTCAGTAGCTTAACAGTTTCTGGTTCCCATTGACTTCCATAGTATGTTTTCCCATAGTATTGTCAATGGGGTAATTCGACCGTTTGATTACTCATTCTTCAAAATATCAACTTTTGCGTTCAGCAGAAGAAAGAAAGGCATAAGAAAGATATTCAGAAATGGTTGGAACAACTTGAGGGTGAGTAAATGACAGAATTTTCATTTTTGCATGAAATGAGATACTTTTTTATCCCTTTAATAAGTATCTCATTGCATGTTTTTTGAAGAGGGATGGAAACCGGGCACCACCCATTGCATCATGTTGATGGTAAATGAGATCAGACCAGCCCACAGAAGAGATGAGCACATACAGTATAGCCTGTTTAGTGCTGTCTGTTTGAATCAACTTGGTATTTGTGACCGATTAAAAAAAAATAGTGAGCTGTGTTCTGTAATGCACCACATCCAGTTTCTAATAGATCCGCGTGGTCTAAAAATCAAGACTGTTTGACTTTGAAATGTCAGGTCTTGTAAAAACCTACCAGACGGCTGGGTAATAAAATGCATTCTTAAATTATCTTTACCAGGGCAACTTTTGTAAAATAATGAGTTTGGGAACCACAGAGCACTTTCAAATGACTTTGTTACCTTTATCCAGGTTTCTAAAATCAGTTCTTATTCTTACGGCGCATTGTAGCAAACTTTTCTTTGATGCTGTTCTGTGCACACTGCACAGCAAGACTATGACTGTGATTTGTTCAGATAACAGATGCCAAAAGGTAATAATAAGCACCCAAGGCCTGTTATTACCCAGAATGCCAGAGCACAGGGCTTAGAAGACGCATAACGTCTGCCTAAAAGTGGTCATATAATGCCATTTTCTTTCAATTTAATTTAATTCTTTAGGGTCTAAATGAAAAGTTTGTGATATACTGTACTTTAATTCAAAATACTCATTAGGATTGTAAGTAAACACTAATTTAACCTGGTCAAAAACAAGTCTGTTTTCAGCACGCCCTTTCAGTGCATATGCCTTTAAATGATAATGAGCTTTGCTGACTCCGCCCCTTTGTTCGGCGTTTTGACCCAGCGCATGTGGAGTGTTGCCTTGACAACAGTTGAGGGTATATTTTGGAGAGAGAATGGCAGAGGGAGTCTCTGAGGACACATCTGTGCAACCGTATCAGTTTGAACCGTAGTCGCACCCGGAACAAGATGACAGCCGCAAAGAAGTTCAACAATTAAGGCTCGAACAGGACGTTTCTGAATGGTTGGTTAACGTAATGTCACTTTGATCTATCTTTGTGTACTGGCAGCCAGGGTAGAGTAACTACCCTGAGAAGTACGAACGCTATATGTTTACTGATGTATACGTACTCAGTTTGTAATAAATAACACAATAACCATAACGCGTTGTTCATAAACGTGGGATTATTAATTAAATTGAGAATGTCATACATAGAAAACATGCTGTAAATGTACCCTGAGCGTAAACCTTAGCCACATTCATCGTGAAGCGTGCAAGCGATTTGCAAAGATTAATATAAAATATTCCATTTTACACTCACTTCTTCTGGAGGTGCAGCAGGGACATAAATAATTGCTAGCGATTATTTTTTTTTTCAGGTGCAGCTTCCTAGTAAAAACAGCTTTATAATGATCCTAGTTTATAAAGCAGACTGGTGAGAAAAGATTCGCGAATGATGCAAACATGAAAGCATTGATGTTGCTCGTGGGAAATATTCCCTTCGAAAACAAAACTCAGCCACTGTCTTCAGTTATTCGGATTTAGGAACATCAAAATGATCGCTTAAACGCCATTGGCTCGCTCAGGGTGTGTTGAAACGCTGCTGTCAACCAACAATCGTGGGAGGGGTGTTCGTTTTATTGACGTCACAAAAACGAACGGCTCAATTTGAGGGGGGGGGAGAACATAAGGAGATTAAAACAAAAACACTGGATATATTTTTATCATTATATGGTGTTTGTGTACAGGCACTGCCAACACACATTTCAGTACAATCAACTTGAAAAAGTATGACCCCTTTAATGGATGTCAATGTTTCCAGAGAAACTTTTTGCTTTTACTCAGACAAAATGTTAAAGTTACACACTTTCTCTGAAGGTTTTCTGTGCTCTGCCTCTGCTTGAAGTATGGGGGTCAAGAAATACCAACTTTCAGGAAAAAAGCGCCTATGGACCATTTGGAGAAGACTAAGGTAAGAAGTGTAATGAAGTATGCTGTCTCTGAAGTCATTTATTTTCCATTTCCACAGCTGAGGAGTTGGGTGGCATTTTTCACTAGAATAAAAGACATCATTGGATTTGCCCTTGCGCTTGGAAAGAATGCTCAAAAAGGTCTTAGTCAGGGAGACTTTTTGCAATTACTTTAGGGAAAGACTGTTCAAATGATCTCGATGAGGGACTTCTCAAACCTAATAGTGAAAAGAATGGATGATAGTTTGATATAAATGGTGTCATGAAAAATTATAAATAAATGTATTGTTATTTTAGCCTGGCTAACGTCAGACCTCGTCTCATTGAGATTGAGACGTGGTCTGGAAACCACATTGTCTCATATTTGAGGCGTGGTTTACGAATGCCCAGTGCCGTTTATTGGGTACTACGAATGTCATCAAATGCGCTTGTAGCTCATAGCCAACTGTTTCAGTTCTACCAGATGACGTATGTAGAGCGACAGAAATTCGACGAGGAAGAAGACGTTGGGTCAGAGATTTGTGTACCCGATGGCGTATGTAACTTAGGCTGCATTGAAAGGTAACTTTGTGTCTGCTGCCATGTTTGATCCATCAATATAAACAAACTGCTTCGGTGTGTCTTATAGACGTCGTCATCGGTTTGCTGCTCCCTCCCGTTCTGTGATTGGTCCCCTCGCTGTCGCTGAGGCGAAAATCTGTTTCATGGTTTCCAGACTGCCAAGCAGCGTGAATAAAATTGCGCTGCTCTCAAGGCAGGATGGGGAAAACCAGGCTATTGGTATTTATTAATATTTTGCTTAATTTTATTAATATAATATTATTACTGTGCATGATCTAAAATATATCATATAAACGATTATTCTAAAATAATGTCTCTGTGTCTTTAAGACAACTAAACGTCCATGTGCTTTTGTTGTGACGTTACAGTTTTTCTCACATGTAAGCTGTTCTTGGCATTTGCATGCTGCCGTTTCTGCAGTGACAGATTATGTAAGTTGAATTAATTCACTGTAATTTGCTCACAGCTGCTCAACCCAATTTAACTTGTATCTGTTTTCATTATACCCACTGAATTTGACATGGTACAGTTGCACCTTATGCGTCCTATATTTTCTCTTTTTACATTTTTGACACATCCCAGTCCAAATCTTTCCGTCTTAAACATGAGTCTAGCTTTCATTGCCATGCTGAGTGGACATCAGTCAGCATATACTGCTACTATGGCCTCTTGCTCCAGTGGTTATTTTGTGTAAATGGACTCTGTGTAAGAGTTCCAGTAAACAGTCTTTAGCTTTACTGCCGGGCTATTCAACAGAATTGGTGCAGTGAGTTGGAAATGAAAATATTGTTTTGGTCTTTAATATACTTTTGTCTTGCTGATTTAATCACTGCTGTCTCTATTCGTTGGAAAGTACAATTTTCCCAAATGCAATTACATTCATGTAAAATAACCATTGGTATATTGATTCGCATCAAATCAGTTTAGTAAATTATGTGTTCAGTCGGTTAGCATGTGTAAGTGAGGGAGTGAGAGATGAGGGAATACAGGTTAAAGGAGAGTTGATAAAGACATTGAGGAAGAGATAACTCTAAAAACAAAAGGGAAAATGGGCTTTTGGTCAGAAAATCAGAAATATTTGTGTGACATTTTTTCAAGTCATGTTCTTCTCACAGTCTAAACAGACTGAAGCTGTTTTGAAGTGCAGCTGGCAGATCTGGAGACGGAACTAGGAGGAAAGAACACGCGCGCACACACTTTGCAGAGTCTCACAGTAGAATAGACCTGCCCGCTGCATTCAGTAACACTGAGTAATTTTCAAAAATATTTTTGATTGCCGACACAAAAAATGTACTTGTTTTCAAGGAACACAAAAGTAAAGCTTTTTTTACTAATGTTTAAAAGTTGGAGATTGGTAAGATTTTTTTTTTTATTATTTATTCCTGTAATGCAAAGCTGAAATTTCAGCAGGATTACTCCAGTCCTCAGCGTCACTTGATTCTTCAGAAATCATTCTTATATGTTGATGTGGTGCTTAAGAAACATTTCTTATTTTAATCAATGATATGTTTGCAAGAATTGAATATTTTTTTTTCATTCTCTGATGAATGAATAGTTCAAATAGAACTTTTACAATGTACAAGTCTTTACGGTCACTTTTGATCAATTTAATGCATCCTTGCTGGACAAAGAATTGTATGAATATCTGACACAAAAAAAGTAAAAAAGTATTGAATAATATTAATAGAATAAAATGCAAATAAAAGGATTAGAAAATAAAATGCAAGAAACGCATACATTGACACCCATTAGGAAAATAATTAAATCAAGCCAAGTTTTTGAACGATATCGTGACCATTCTTTGTTAGATAATGAAAGTGAATGACAAACATAAGGAAAATCCGCTTTTTTGTTACACAAAGCATCGTATGACTGATTTTAATCTTTGTATGAACTATCCCTGTGAACTAATCACAGTTTTGCTTCTGGAGTAAATTTATGTTGTTCAGATTATTATTTCTGGAAAATACTTTTGCCGTGGATAGAACAGATATATGAAAATTAACAGTTGCATATAGAGTTAGAAAGGAATAAAGAGAGAAAACAAGAGTGAGATAGCAAGAGTGAGTCATGCATGGGAAGAGAAAGAGAGAGAGAGGAAGTCATAGGAGTGATGGAGAGAGTTGAGTGATTATGATGCTTGTTGCTGGGATACTGAATCCTGTGTTGTTGGATTGCATCTGAAATGATGGAGAGGCGCACTGAGTGATGTGGGCTGACAGCTGTGTGTGTTTGTGCATTTGTGTCAACTTGTGCCTACATATTTGCTGCCGTTTCTGCCTCCCTGCCCATGCTGAGTGTGTAGATCTACACTATGATAAAGATCACTTATTAGTGATGACAACCCCCATGGAACAACAAACGTAACAGAGGTCTGCCAGCTTGATAAGGAAACCCCACCCTCAGCACCTGAATCCAGGAAAAACTCTGCTGTTCACTACATTTTAAACGGGAACACTACGGAAAGTCTTTGAGTCCTATGAGGGCAACAGTAATACAGGTTTACAAATAGCTGAGCGCTGCTATCTGATCTACTGCACATCTGAAGCAGAAATGAGTCCCTGTAAGAACACAACAGCTGTCAGATATAGCTAGTGTGTCTGTAGAAATGAAAATGGATTAGAAATGTATAGAAATTGATTGAATTGAACCGTGTTTCTCAAACTTTTTTGTCTTCGGTACCCATACAGGCCCACCAAGGGTTTCTTCATTCATGATTACCTTTTAAAAAAATCAGTACTGAGAATGACATACAGAATCACCAATTGCTTTCTTTCAAACTGAAGAAATATACAATCCGGTATTTTATGACTGCATTTAGGCTATGTTTACATGGAAACAATTATGAAGAGAAAACGCAAAAGTGGCGTTGCGTCATCACTTTTTATTCTGTGTTTAGACGAGCGTTTTGTGTGGGAAATCCGCGTGCAAATGGTGACGCAAAAGTGTGTGAAATTCAATGTAGTATGCAGGCGGCTAGGAGTGCATACTACAACAACACCAAGTCCACGCGTCTGCGTACAACCTTCACTGTCAAGCAGACTTTTGCGTTTTTACCGTTCACACGGGAACATGGCGGTGGAGCGTTTTTACGATTTCCACTCTAGGGGGTGGTTTCACTTTTTTTGCATTTTTAAGCCTCAAAAACGCCGTCGCCGTGTAAACGAAAGGCACATCCGATAAAATATTTTTACGTTTTCACCCGGAATCGTTCTCGTGTAAACAGGGCCTTGGATTTTAGGTATTTTTGATTTGGCTCTGTAAAAATCAGCCCACTAAAGCTCAAATCCAATCTCGTTGGAATCTGCTTAATTGGGGTCCCTTTTCGAAAATGAGTAGAGAAAGCTGGACTAAAATGGACTGGATAGACAGACAGAAAGTATACAGTATGTAGGTTATGTGATAGACAGACCGACAGACAGATTGATTGGTTGGTTGATTGACAAACCCAATCAATCAATCAATCAATCAATCAATCAATCAAGTTCAACCAATCAAATCACGCAGTCTAGTGATTTGATTGGTTGAACTTGATTGATTGATTGGGTTTGTGAGTACACATCTTTTTTTTTCTTCGTGCGTACATGTATATGGATGGGGATTGCAGAGATCGTAGTTAAATTTGGTGTATTAAAAATCTGTCTTTGCTTCCAGGCGGACAGTTGCGTAATTTATATGCCCGTGTGTATGTAATTGAGTGTGACGGGCATGATGTCTGTATAATGTACTTTTAATGTAGTCGAGTGATCCTGTCGGTCACAGCTTTTTGTCTGGCTGTGATATTGTGACGTTCTGAGAAAGCGCACGGCTCATAAATCCTTTAAATATAGAAGCACTGTTTCCGCTGAGCATACGTATGAAAAACGCTTCTGTTCACTTTCCCGGTTTAAATCGAGCCAGAGGCCTGGCGAGAGATCAGCATGAAACAACCACAAAAAAAAAGGATAAAAAAAGAGGAAGCAGGAAAAGAGAGTGGGAAGAGCTGAAGGGATAGTTGACAATAAACGGTATAGTTATGAAACCAATCATCATACTTCTGAAGTTCTGTTGGACAGGCTTAGTGACAATTGTAGGGTCCTCTGTGTGTTCACAGAATGCTGTTTACATTTGGTGACGGGTCATAAGATCTTCCAGAAAGCACATCATTTCAAGTCGTCTTGCACACATCCAAGCCTTTTAATGCCATAAGCAACAGAGAGAAGCACCAGGTCCCTACGATTACTGTCTTTCTATCTGTTTTTATGTTCAAACAGTTATCGTAGCAGGCATTTTTGTAAAGTGGTTTCTGACAGCCTGCAATCTTTATTTGCAGCATTTTTTCCCCAAAGTTTTTGTCTGAAATGATTCTTGAGACCTTCATAAGGACTTTTAAAACCAACAATCTTTAAACGTTTTGAGAAAATATTTTAATATTCGGAATAATTCATAAGATTGTCTTTATTGCAAGCTGATTTTGGTAATAGTCAGAAATATATTACTGTAACAATATTAAATATGAATAATTATTAAAATATAATAATTCTTTATATTTTTATTAGAGATGCATGATATACACTCACCGGCCACTTTATTAGGTACCCCATGCTAGTAACGGGTTGGACCCCCTTTTGCCTTCAGAACTGCCTCAATTCTTCGTGGCATAGATTCAACAAGGTGCTGGAAGCATTCCTCAGGGAGTTTGGTCCATATTGACATGATGGCATCACACAGTTGCCGCAGATTTGTCGGCTGCACATCCATGATGCGAATCTCCCGTTCCACCACATCCCAAAGATGCTCTATTGGATTGAGATCTGGTGACTGTGGAGGCCATTTGAGTACAGCGAACTCATTGTCATGTTCAAGAAACCAGTCTGAGATGATTCCAGCTTTATGACATGGCGCATTATCCTGCTGAAAGTAGCCATCAGAAGTTGGGTACATTGTGGTCATAAAGGGATGGACATGGTCAGCAACAATACTCAGGTAGGCTGTGGCGTTGCAACGATGCTCAATTGGTACCAAGGGGCCCAAAGAGTGCCAAGAAAATATTCCCCACACCATGACACCACCACCACCAGCCTGAACCGCTGATACAAGGCAGGATGGATCCATGCTTTCATGTTGTAGATGCCAAATTCTGACCCTACCATCCGAATGTCGCAGCAGAAATCGAGACTCATCAGACCAGGCAACGTTTTTCCAATCTTCTATTGTCCAATTTCGATGAGCTTGTGCAAATTGTAGCCTCAGTTTCCTGTTCTTAGCTGAAAGGAGTGACACCCGGTGTGGTCTTCTGCTGCTGTAGCCCATCTGCCTCAAAGTTCGACGTACTGTGCGTTCAGAGACGCTCTTCTGCCCACCTTGGTTGTAACGGGTGGTTATTTGAGTCACTGTTGCCCTTCTATCAGCTCGAACCAGTCTGACCATTCTCCTCTGACCTCTGGCATCAACAAGGCATTTCCGCCCACAGAACTGCCGCTCACTGGATGTTTTTTCTTTTTCGGACCATTCTCTGTAAACCCTAGAGATGGTTGTGCGTGAAAATCCCAGTAGATTAGCAGTTTCTGAAATACTCAGACCAGCCCTTCTGGCACCAACAATCATGCCACGTTCAAAGTCACTCAAATCACCTTTCTTCCCCACACTGATGCTCGGTTTGAACTGCAGGAGATTGTCTTGAACATGTCTACATGCCTAAATGCACTGAGTTGCCGCCATGTGATTGGCTGCTTAGAAATTAAGTGTTAACGAGCAGTTGGACAGGTGTACCTAATAAAGTGGCCGGTGAGTGTATGTCATCATATCAATCTATATATGTTCATTTTTTAATGTTATTATATTAGTGCTATTGACCCGATAAGAAAATGTGGCAGTTACCGATAAAATTAAAGCTGATAAATAATGGAATATTTGACACACTTCAGATGCACGTTGTTCGCCATGATGGTTTTGAATAGCTTGAAATATGATTGGAATCTCTTCAAAAAGGAAAATGGAGTTAATTGCAAAAAGTCTGTCCGCTTGGGACATTGTTAATGGTAAGACTTTTGTTTGTTGTAATCGGGCTTTTAAAAAATACATAAAAATGTGGATTTAGATTTATCAGGCAATATATCGGTTATGGCTTTCAAATCTAAACAATTATCGGTACTGGCCAAAATGTTCATATCGGTGCATCCCTAATTCACTCTTCGCTGGGAGGAGTTTGATTGACAGCCAAATCCGCCAAATCCCCCATTTTGTCTGACAAAGCAGTCAGGAGAGTTAGGGAGAGTAGATTGATGTCAGTGGACTTTATCTTGAAAAACGGTATGTACTGACGTCTTTACGTGGTTAAAACAACATTCCTTCTGATGTTCATTCATGTTTATTTGATGCTAAAAAATACCTATAAGGAAGAGTTGATCAGTTCACGAGCAGCTTAAACTGAGATGATACAGCCATATCTGTCACGACACATTAAAGAGCCACAAAATGGTTATTGTTTAGATTTCTTTAAAAAAAAAAAGACAAAATATGGAAGTTGAGAGACTGTTTCATTTACAAAGTAACCTGGTGTGTCCTGTTTGTCGGTGCGTTGCCAGTGTCCTCTTTGCTCCGCAATGTATTTTTTACAGCGATGTGTGGTGTGAGAGTGCCATGGCTTATCAGACGTAGCAAGTGAGCAGGTCTTGCGAATGGTCATTTGTCCATGTCATAATGAGCTAACCTTTGATTGAGTTTACATGTTATAAAGGGACTGGAAGTAGGGTTTACGATTTTGACTTGATGGTTAGTAGCAAGAACCAGTATAAAATGCAGAATCAGGAACATGTCCTACATATGGACATCATTAGTGGTTTTACGAATTACACAAATCAACTCAATATAACATTTTCTCATCATGAAAATTTAAAGGTTCCTTACAACAGACTCAAGGATGATGTATGTTTTCAAAGCCTTTGTGTTCAAAGGTTTTGACATTTTCTTAAACGAAGAAAAAAGGGACTTTATATCAGAGGAGAACATTATAAAATTTTAATTACAGTGAATGTTTTTGGCTTTGTAAAGATGACATTTGCCCAGAATACAAAATAATAATACGGTATTATCAAGATTAACATCTTAGAATGAAAATCTGACAAAATGATAAAATGGTCGATGATGTAATTTCTGTAAATTGATGAATTATGTAATTTGTGTCTATGCTTTTGCGTTCTATTCGGCTCAAGTGCACTGGTAAAATCAGTTGTCTTTACAAAGTGACATTTTATTTTTGCGGATGCGTGTGAACGGATCGTTTGGATAACTTTGTTATCTGTACAAAGAAAAAAACGTCTCAGTTTTTAAGCACATCGTTATCGTGTAAACGTACCATTAGAATTGAAGGTGCAGTAGTAAGCAATAAGGTAGCCTACAAGAGGCTGTGCTGTATCGTGAATACTGTAAGTCATGGCTGAAGGGCGTTGTTTGCGGAGTGCTTTATTCATAATACAGCTCTAGCCTCGAGGACTTTATTGCTTTTATAAAACACACAATATGTATAGATGCAACTTTCATGAAGTAAATTTACTAAAAGCTTCCTTTCCGCTGAAAATATAGTCCTTGACCGCAAATACCAACAGAAGTTATATACATTGTTTCGCCAATAGATGGAATTGAGTGCGTGAGTCAGTCAGTAGAGAAGACTTTTACAGGTGAAACTTGAAAAAAAAAATCGAAGAATATCATGCAAAAGTTCATTTATTCCAGTAATTCAACTTAAAAGGTGCTACTAATATATATTATAGACTCATTACTTGCAAAGTGAGATATTTCAAGCCTGTATTGGTTATAATTTTGATGATTTTGGCTTACAGGTATGAACTTTTTCACAATATTCTAATTTTGAATTTGGGGTTTTCATAAGCTGTAAGCCATAATCATCAAAATTATAACAATATAATTGAAATATCTCACTTTGCACTTTTTTTTAATACCCCTTTAAAGGTGAACATCAAGAGTATTTAGACATCTCTCCTTATAGAATCTTTTTGGCATAAACCATTCTTTAAAACCCTAGGGTTTTATTTCAAATCCAATTGAACCTTTTATTCTAAGAGTGTTGAGACAACCAACTTCAGTCTGGGTAACTCGGTGAAAGGTGAACGGGCAGAAGTTGAAGATTTTCTGTCGCACAAAAGGAACCAGAATGTCTGATTGCTTGAACCACTGAATCTAATTAAATATTGTGAGGACCAAAGAAGAGGGTCAATAAAAAGGATTAATGTCCTTCACTTCAGAAGAGATGGATGGACACATTAAATCAGTTTGGGCAGCCCCTGGATTAGAGACAGGACACAAACTCACTCATTTGGAGAAGAAAAGAGATCATCCAATGTTGGAAACTCTGTCTCTATTCATCCTTGTCCATTGTCACCATTTTGTGTTGAATCTCACCGGGGCCGATGCTTGAAGTGTCCAAGTAAAACTGATCTATGAGTGCTTTGTTAGAGTAGAGGCCATTGGGGCAGACAGCAGAAGACAGTTATTCAGAAAACAAGCTGGAATAATGTACATGACAGGAGCTTTTCAGGTGCTTGGAAACCTTAATGTCTTTGGCTTCATCTCGCTTTCTCTCTCAGTTGGATCCTTTCACTCCCTAAAGGTGTTACATTTTAGTGAGTGATATGGATTACTCGCTGTGTCACATGGTAACAGTAACCGTGGAGAGGAGTGGGAGGGGTCAGTGTTCTCCGAGAAACAGGGTCTTACCGTACAGCTATGTTTATGGGAACCATGAGCAACCTTAGTCAAGGTCACAAACTGGCTAACCAATCAAACTGGATATTTGAATGCCTCAGACAACTACCAGTCACACCTCCAAGTGTTACGTGAAACGCTCTTTCTTGCAACGTTTCTTGCATGTAACTTACCAGTGTGTTAATTCACTCTCAAAGATAGCCATTGTGAAACCTGTCCCCTTATTACAGCTTAACTTTTTACCTCATTAAATATCCACTTAAATAAAAAGTCTTATGTTTGTCACATTGTGCACATGTTTAGAGGAAACTGCAGATTTAAAAGTTTGTTTTAGATCTGACTTCTAAAATACTGTTTGATTCTGACAAGCTTTGGATACAATAACAAAATGCGTGAATTTCACTCATCTAAAATTTTAGAAATTACCAGTAGCGGAGTGCAGACTTACGGAGAGACTCAGGAAGAGGTTGCAACCTTTAGACTGGATGTTTCTGATTGGTTAGTGGAAACATTTATGTAGTTGTTGGGGAGTTACATTGATTTATCTCATTGACTTGAATGTACCGACATGTTTACACAGTACCCAAAGGTCTTTATCAGACAACTGTGGCATTTTTTTGGTAAAAATACCACAAGGATGAAGCCTGAGTGAGAAATGACATGCTTTGCTTGAACTTTTGCCATTGCGTTAGAACTGGTTACACTGTTGTTGCTTGCAAAAAAACAAAACAAATGGCGGCGTCGTGGGTTGAAACATGCAGCTTAAGGAGTGGTAATATTATAATAAGATCCCCTTCCTACATCAGAAGGGAGAGAAATCTGATTGGCTTATTTTTTTACATGCTTGCAGAGAAAGGCTTATCAAAACAAAGTTACTGGCTTGTAACTTTTCATGTTTTCTGGGTTGGTAGAGGCACAGAGGACCCGATTATAGCACTTAAACACGTAAAATGTTAGATTTTCATTATGTCCCCTTTAATTTCCCCATTTTCCGTCCTGTTGCCTTTTTTGTCCCATAGCTCAAGAATTTGTGGTGCGTGTATGTCTAAATATGTAAATGTATACATCAGTTAAAATAATTGTTTTATTAGTGCCCCAAGTAATTCTCCTAGGCTACACACACACACTTACAATGGGCCTGTCTCTTTCACTTAAGTGTTTAACACTTCAGTATTCCATTGTGTGGCTTAACGCATAAACACGCATATTTAAAGATCACAGCCTGAGCATTTAAACCCCCTGAAGGCTTATGAACCAAATCAATGAATTCCCATAGATAGAGCTTGTCGTCTTCTGCCCTCTACACACAGCCGGTTAATAGCGGCCAAACAGCCGTCAGGAGTCTAAGAGAAGTCAAGGTGAACCCCATCAGACACAGGCTGTGAGTTTAATGCTCTGCACTGCACCTGACACACACACACACACACACACACACAGCGCACAGCTGCACACAGAGATTATAGTTAATGCTCACACTACTCTGTGGTCATGCCCGGAGGAGGCTGACAGTTGTTTTGATCAGAGGGAGACTTGGAAGAAAGCAATGGAAGGATGGGCGAATGGAAAAGAATGAATGAGCTAGAAAAATTGGATGACCTCAGAAATGATGTGTAAGATGTGATCTGTGGGTATTTCAACTACATTGCATAACACCAGTGTAAAGTAAATAGGAGTCCAAATATTACACCAATGTGTTTTTGAAAGACATACAGGAAACTGCTAAATATATTATTATCATTTTGTATAATACCACCTTATTTGTATCTTGTCCCTTAAATTATTTCCTCTCATCTCTTTATTTACTTAATCAGCTTCTTCTGTTTATACAAAATATGCATGTGTGTGTATTTATTCATTCATCATTTGCTTTAATGTTGTTGCGTTAGCATTCATGCCATAATTGTTAATTCTGATTCTAAAATAGACATGGAGAAAATACAGTAAGATTTCTGACTAGCTGAAAGCCACAGATGGCTTTCATTTGCTTGTGCATCAGGGTGTGTTATTAAGGCTGTTCTCATAAAAGGCCTGACCTCCACTTTGTCATCAGTCATTATAGAGATATAAACCAAAGCAGAAGAACTCCAAAATACTCCAGATCTCTTTTCTTCCTCTTTCTTTGGCCACCGTAAATGTGCACTTTGCCGTATGTCTGTGGTGGAACAACTCTGAAAGCAGTTGTATTATTGCTGCGGTGATTATAAAATCTGTAATAATGTAATTGTGGGAAGTGTGACGTGTTTGCCGTGGTAATAGTTTGAAATTTGATTGCCGCAGTGTGTGTGTAATTTTATCTTCTTTGTATGGGCACATGACACAACCTAGTATTTACTCAGTTCCTTTATTATTCATGAGTTCTGTATAAAATTTTCTATATGCAATTATCTACAGTATATAGAAAAATGGATGTACGGATAGATAGATCACCATTTGCTAGTGTAACTCCTCTTCGAGATTAACTAATGCATTTAATGCCCAAGTCATTCACAAACAGATGAGAACATTGATATTAGCTGAAGGACAACATGCATTACACTTCAGACAATGCTCTACTGCTGCTTTTTTCTGAGTCGCTCAATGAATGTGTTTCACTCAATAAAACCATTACAGACACTGGAAGGGAGAAATATAGTGGCCTCAAAAGATTGAGCCCACAGTGAATTCTGCAAGGCTTCGAAAGCAAAGGAAAATGCATTACAGCAGCTCCCTGTGATACATCCATCATGTTTAAAACCTTAAAGGTCACCAAGTTTGGATTCTACAGCTAGATGGAAACTGTTGACCGTGACACATTAAAACTACACACACACATACGGTACACAGGTGATTTTTTTAAATACAATACGAGTGCCCTGTGAGATACTAAATAGGCCTACATGATTTCATCACCACCACATGCACACACACTTCCCCCTTCTAGACGCACTCCATTTGTGAAATATTACCTAAGCAGGTGATTCAGTATTTTCCAGTGACTAACCGGTACTCGCATCTGATCAGGCATTTTCCAGTGCTGTGAGGAGGGAACCTGCAGAGCTCTCCTGAACATGGCAGGTGAGAACACACTCATTTCACACACATTTTACACTCAAAACGTGTCATTCGTTTTCCATTAATACAGCAATATTTGCACTTTGAGTGACATTGTGTCTGTCCAGTCAGCTGCTGCCCGTCAGGTAATTTCAAGGCCTGAAGAGAACATTATTGTTTGTTATGTTGTACAGTATTTAGTTCATTCTCCGTTTGCATCACTGTTCCTGTAAAGAAAGAAAGAACTAAAGAAAAGCACCGTATTGCTGCGGGAGTCTTTATTCATGTCTTTCACTGGCTTCATTAAAATGAGCTCGGCTCTGTGTCTCACTGCAGTAGCCGAGCGCTGACTGTGTAACTTCTGTTTACTGCTTCTTTATAAAGTTAAAGAGGAACTCTAAATCTGTGGACTCGAATGCATAGTAGAAACTGGCATGTTTTGTTTAAATATGCATGTGTGCATGTTTCTGCTATTTTGGTAATTCTGAAAGTCGCATGTAAAGCTAAATATTAGTTTAGATACCGCTTTAGTTAGTTGTTTGATCATTTACAAACCCTCACGTCCTTACAAACCTGTGTAACTTTCTCTCTTCTTTAGAATTCCAAAGGAAACGTGTCTGAGCTGTTCATTCTCATGAAATGAAAGTGAATGGTGACCAACGACTGTCAACCTCCAAAAAGGATATAAAAAAGCACATGAATCATAAGTGGCCCATGTGACTCATGCACTCAGTTCTAAAGTCACACAATAGCTTTAAGAAATGGAATGATTGTTTTTTTTTTTTTTTCATTTTGTATTCATATCAATAATGAATTCATTATTCATTCAAAATCTCCAATGTACTCCTTAAAGTAATTGAACCAATTTCAACTTTATTCTTTAAGTTATACGAGATTCAACTCTACATATTTGATTATACGTGAAAAAATTATGGCAGCAACTAAAATATATATATATTTTTTAATTTTAAGTAGGTAGACTTTTTTTTTTTAGTTTTGCCTTAAATCGATCTTGACAGCTGTGGTGACCATTCACTTTAATTGAATGGAAAAGAGCAGCTTGGAAATTCAGGTATAATATAAAGTGTGTATAGAAAGGAACTCGACACGCTTGATTCATTTCGACTCACTGAAAATCTTTCCATTAACTTCATTAGCATAACCTCTCAATCATGTCCATTTTGGGCCCAGTAACAGTAACCTTAGCAGGTTTTCGGGTGTCCCATATTAATGTGAATTACTTTGGTTTCTGTGCAACCGAGTGTTACATAAATAGCGTATTTTACTCCAAATGGAAGTAATATTTTGCATTTTAAAATATGTTCCCCTCCCCATTCCCAGTATTGCCTCAGAAAGCTAATTTCCACATTTGCTGTATTTCTTGCTGTAGTTTATTTTACTGAAGCTGAAAGCAGGACACGATTAGCACTTTAAAGTGGAGGCAAGCTCTGTGTGAATATATTAAAATGTTGCCTGAGATGAGAAGACAGACATTTTCAGCAAGTGAAAAAACAGCCTCATTCACATTACCTCTTAAAATATACGACTAAACATTTCCAGTGAGACATTGGCAAAAGTTAGATTTAGTTGCTTATCAAAACAGATAAAGTTGAACATTAGGGATGCATTGTTGTAATGTTTCAACATTTAGCATAGATTTAGATTGGATATTTAACTGCACATGCTCATCTTAGGGGACGTTTACGTGACAACGATATGCTTAAAACTGAGAAGTTTCTCCTTTTAGTTTTCCGCGTACAGACGACACCATTGTCAAAACGATCCCCATTCACACGGATCTGTGAAAACGACAAAAAATGCTATTCTGCTGCCAGGCCGTTATAGATGGCAATGAAACACTATAGATTGAACACGTAATATGCATGTGCATGACGTCATCGTTTTCAGCTATTGGCGTTTTTGTTGTTTACACGGAGGCCGTTTTCAAAAACTTGTACTTTGGAAAAAAACGGCATTGTCATGTAAATGAACAGCCAACAGTCCTTTAGATTGTTTGGCGTCATCTAAATCTCGCTTCGAGTTAATATTAAACACTTATAGTTTAATAATGCTTTTAAATAGTATATTCAGCGGTAACAAACTAAGAATACTTACTAAAAATACTAAAAATACTATTCATTAATTAATCGTAACATTTACTATTGCAAAATCAAAATTTGTATCTGTTAACATTAGTTAATGCTCTGAACTAAAATTATATATTTTTTATAAAACTAACATTAACGAAGCTTAATAAATGTGGTAAAAATACATTTATCATTTTAATGTTAACAAATAAGACACTATTATAAAGTGTTACCTCTTTAGCAAATTTGACTATATTTTGACTATAAATAACAAATTCTAATATCCCATTTATTAGTAATGAGCCATAACATAACAGAAGACTGATCTGTTTATTCATATCAGCCAGAATGTTAATGTCGATGCATCCCTACAGAGTATCTTCATGAAGAGTGTCATTTTTCCCTGCTTTCTCCTGTCTCCTGATGTGAAAGGTGTTGCCTTGATGCCCTGATCAGCATGGTGCTGTTTCTTCTGAAATCACAGCTGCAGACACAAGCTGTGACCCCCTTACTCGCAATCACAGGGAGGCAAATGTCCACGAGGAAACTTTGATGTGTTAGCCCTTTAAAAAGACTGTTTGTGTCAACAAAGAGATAGTCGCTGAAGAAGACGAAAAACACCATTGTGTAAGATGTAACTGTAGTTTGTGTTTTTCTTACGAAATCCTAACTCAGGGAAACTAGGGAAAATGTAACAGAAGAAACCTGTTTCCAGGGAAAAGGTTAGCTGTCGGCCTCCACTGAATTGTGACAGGGCAGAGCTGTAGAGATGCTGATGAGCTGTGAGCATTGTCATTTCTGCTTCCTTAACTTCTCATTCTGCATAGTTCATAGCTGAGAGTGAGCATGGATATGCATGAGAATATGTGCTTGTGTGATTTGTAAAATCAGAAGAGCTGCTAGCCTAATTTTCCATTCCTTTGAACTGATTGGAAGACACTTGGAACTGGTGAGGACCATCTGGAAAGTACCTGTATTTATGAGTGAATAACAAGAGCTGAAATATCCATGTGGCATGCTTTGAACATCTGCACATATTTTTTGAGATTTCTGAGCTTGTTTTTTAATTGGTTGATGAATTTTTATTGTGAGGGGTGGTTTTGATCAAGTTTGGGAAGAGAATGGTGCCATTGGTGTGCATCTTGAGACAATAACAGCACTGACGTATATGCCAGTGCAACTTGCTTTCAGTTTAAACAGCTCAAACATGCATTTTAATATGGGACTTGGCTTAAGCCTTAGTTTGTTTTTCGCTTTTAGGTATAAATGAGAAAAAAAACGTCTAAAATACCCAATTAAATAAATTTTAAAAAAAAGGATACGTATTAGATATTGATGCTAATGGCCAGGGTTTGAGCAGCGGACTGTACTGTTGCTATAGTAACTACAGACAAACGCGATTTCTGTTAGCGGGTGTCTAATAGTGCATTCGGGTGCAGACTTTTTTGCTAATACGTTGTTTGAAAACACTGTTGAAATGCAGGTACTGGTAAGCAAAATGAATATCACATGGCTTCGTTAAATCTTTTGTTTTGACTTTCTTTGAAGGTTTCAAAGACTTAATTAGGGGTCAGACCCCACCATAACTAAAATACTGAATCTCTGTATTTTTTTAACAACTCACTTTTCATAGAAAACGTCATCTGGCACCTGTAGAATCTCAGATTTAAAATAAGAGTTTATTTGATTGACGGCTAAAGAAAGTCTACCAGAGCTCATGCTCATAATCGCTATGCTAATGACGGCATGTTATTCACAAGGAGGTGAAAGCGTAGGCTACGGTTTCTCTCTAAGAGAGGCCGACGCAGGTTAAGAACAAAAACGTCAGATGCAATTATAACACTCCTGATAAGAGATCTA
This sequence comes from Pimephales promelas, assembly GCF_016745375.1. The sequence continues at coordinate 20,291,418 of NW_024121099.1, read as the reverse complement.
TTCAGTGTCTGCCTTCATTTGAATAACCACAGAATGTAGACTATATTAAATAGCAGTCTTTGATTTCTGTTGAATATCAGCATTAGGCCCACACTGTGTCTAATAGAAGTTACCTGACTGCACCATGCTGGGCTAAGCTTTACTTTAAAGTCACCATGAAATCAAATTGACCATTCTTATTTTATTTTATTTTTTTCATTATTATTTTTTAATTAATTTATGCAATCTTGATCTTTAATCAAAGTAACTTCTTACTTCTTGCAGTGACTTCTCTTCACAGTCTCATCCCAAGACGTCATCCAACTGACGCTTTTGACCATATACGTCAACATCCTACGTTTTAGGGTACCCTTTAACGTCAGTTAGATGACGATCCTAGGGCGTCATCCAACTGACGCTTTACCTTTAACGTCAGTTAGATGATGCGGGTAGGTTTAGGTCTGGGGTAGGGTTAGGATTAGATAGCGTCATCTAACTGACGTTAAAACGTCGGATGTTGACGTACTGTATGGTCAAAAGCCTCAGTTGGATGACGTCTTGGGATGAGACTGTGTTACTAATGACGTGTTTATTGGTGTGAGGACGGGATGACCTGTCATTCACACGAGATCACAGCAATAGCACCAACGATCCAATCAATTCCAGATAGACAAAATCAAGTTCTACCCCTCGAGAATGAGAACTTAAGTGAACTTAAATATACATCACAGGGCAGAAAACAACTCAATTTTTCCAAGAAATGTGCTAGGTTTCTGGTGAGCACTGTACCTCAATTGAATGACTCCCCATGTCAGGCTAAACGAGAGGGTTTCTGATAATTATGGTAATTACCTTTTAAGTATCCGAGCCCAAGACCCTTAAAACGTTCTTATATAAATATGAAATAGCGGTGCAACGTGTGCTGACAGCTCCTGTGGTCCTGCATGCCCACTCAAACCTTTCTGCTCAACAACCCCCTGCACTTTATTCACATTTACACACACAGACAATTGCACAGAAATCTCTCCCTTCATCCCATCTTCCTCTCTATTCATCTCTGATCCCTTCTGCACATGACAGACCGCAGCTGGCTTTGAGTTCTGTCCCAGTTACTCCCAGTCTTTTCTTTCTTTCTTCGCGTACACACACACACACACACACAGACAGACTGTCAATGAGACAGTTAGTTTGATAGATTGTCTATTATAAAGTTGCTGCCCGATTATGGGATTATTTGCATGCGTGTAAATGAGTTTCATCTCTCTGGTGGGGGTGATACAAATATATTTACTTTTATCTCACTCATGGATTTAATTTAAAATGTGAACAGAATTATTTTAAAAACTGTTACATTTTGTTACTTTTAATGAGAAATAATGTTGCGTTTGCATTACCGGCTGTTTTCATTATGCAAACAAAGTGGGCATCTAGTTTTAAGTCTCTTATGCTGACCAAGGCTGCATTTATTTAATAAAAAATATAGTAAAAACTAATATTGTAATAACATTTTTACAATATTACAGTTTTTACGGTATTTTATTTTTATCAATCAGTTTTCTATGTTATTACATTTTAAAATGTCATTTATCTCTGTGATGGCAAAGCTGAATTTTCAGCATACTCTTATTTTCAGTATCGCTTCAATCCTTCAGAAACCATTCTTATATGCTGATTTGATGCTCAAGAAACATTTATTATTATTATCAACATTGAAAACAGTTGTGCTGCTTAATATTTTTGTGGATTTTCTTTTATTCAGGATTCTTTGATGAAAAGAAAATCCAAAAGAACAGCGTTTGTTTGAAATAGAAATATTTTATAGCATTTTAAATGTCTTTACTTTTTCTGGATCAGTTAAAGGCGTCTTTGATAAGTAAGAGTATAAATGCATTTCAAAAAAAAAAAAAAAACGTCTTACTGACCCCCAAATTTTTAATGGTTGTGTATGCATGTTGTGATTTTCACGTCTAGATGAACAGGCTCCACCCAAATTTGTATACTTTGAACAAATGTTGGTCCTTGCATGGCCCTGTTCGCAATGTAGACAGCTTTGTTGATTGCAGTGAGAGTGATCTAATTTTGTTGAGTCATGTGGACTGTGTAGGTGTATGTGAATACATTATGGTGAAGAGAGTGGTGTACAGTTTTATCTATCAGTAAATGAATGAACCAGAATTTTTACACAATACTTATTTGAAAATATCTAAAAAATATTTCTTATGCACATCCCTCAACATTGCTGATAGCCAATTAGCTCAAATAAAAGCAGACGAACATGTTCTCTCACATCCTGTCTTGTCTGAGCAGGTGCTTTGTGTTTCTGTCTCACAGAGGACAGGGAAGTCATCAGTGGTGGTGGCAGGAGGTCATGTAGCTAACTCAGTCCTGAGGGGTCATTGTTTGGCTGGTTAGCATGCCCCAATTAGCCTTTGCTCTACACCATTACCAAAGTGTTGGATGTATTCTATCTGCTGCATTGTACTGCATGGCTCAAGATTGCGTATGTGTTGCATCTGTTTGTCTGCATGTTTCTCATTTTAAACAGAAGGCTGATTATTATCTACTATTAAATTAACAAACAATACAGAGACATAAATCAGGCTTTATGGTTACTGTTTGAAACCAGAAGATATATCAGTGTGTAAAGATATCAAGAGATTCTGGGAATTGCATATTTATTGCATATTAACTTCAGCAGTGATGACTAAGTTACTGTATGCTTATGAAGAAAATATCCCAAAACTGGTATATTTTCTTTCTGAGTCATACAATTTTGTCTTGATACCACATGTACACCCTTATCACAGACTGTTTGGACTAGCTTGTCAGAAATAGGGTCTAGCTAACAATAATTTTAGGCTCATGGATTTGATTTAATTTCAGTTTAGACGCACTAATCGCAATCTCACCTTTAAACTTTTTGTAAACTAAAAGCAGTATTTAAAAAAAACTGATCTAAAACATCTTTAAACAAAATTAACAAAACTGTGTAAGATATTAAAGGGGTCATATTATGGCCTTTTGTATGTGTACTAGAGTAGGTTCTTATGCTTGATTCTTCAAAAACGCTTAGGCTATTTTTTTTCTCGTATTCTACATTATTGCCATTCCATTTTGAGCCCGATTCAGACCCTAAGAGTGTTTGCAAACAAGAGGCTCATGCAGAACGTTTCAAATAACACAGTCTCATCTCAAGACGTCATATAACTGACGTCTTGGGATGTCTTTTGACCATACGTCAACATCCTTTTTAGGGTACCCTTAAACGTCGGTTACATGACGATCCCGGGCCGTCATACAACTGACGCTTTACCTTTAACGTCAGTTAGGTGACGGGTTAGGTTTAGGGGTAGGTTTAGGTCTGGGGTAGGGTTAGGATCCGATAACGCCATCTAACCGATGTTTAAGGGTACCCTAAAAAGGCGGATGTTGACGTATGGTCAAAAAACGTCCCAAAACGTCAGTTATATGATGTCTTGGGAATGAGACTGCGCTGTTTGAAAGCACAGATTTTACAGGATGTTGCAGAGTGGCAAGTTCCTACCTGTGAACAGTCTTACAACATCGAGAGCTTACAAAAGCAAGAGTCCCATAGCTAAACACAACATCTACACTAATGTTAGCTAGCAGGCTAGCGGAGCCAAACAGCTTTGCCTAGCAACAACATAAACCTTTTAATTGAAACTATTAACTGAACAATAAAACGTACTTACAGGTTTTGATCCATAAATTGATTGTTCCGACAAAGGAATTGCTCCATGTTTCAGGTGGAGCTTTTGTGCGTGTCTGGCATTGTACTCTCTTAGGTTCTGGAAGCTGTCTTCCGTAAAATGTGCAGCACACAGATAAACATTGGGATATGATGTTCAGGAACAGTGTTATTAATTGAACCACTTTTTTCTAAGTTCGTCCACCTAGGAACACTTCTCTAATGCAGGCCTCGGCCATTTTTTTTTTTTTTTTTTTTTTGCATATTCCATGGGTAGGGATTATTTACAGTGACATTACATATAAGATCCGAAAGAAGTGCATTTGTAGCAATGTGTGTGTGTGTGTGTATATATCTGTTTATATTCTTATTTGGAAAACAAGACAAAAAAATAAGATTAATTAATATATTTTTTCAGTGTTGAGTTAAATGCAGGGTTATCATGGCATTTGTAGCTGCAAGTGTTTTAACAGATTTCCCCATACTAATAATCAAATTGACTGTGATAAGAGAAGGCCCGTTTGGAAAAGATGTCGAGGTGTACAGAGAAGTACCTTGCTCTAAACACACATACAAATGTTATATGTACAATACTTGCCTAAATATTTTGTTGGACATGTACCGAATGAACTGAAGTTTAATAATTTAGCCTGAAATATTTTTGGGGGGTTATTTAAAGGTAGTAGGAAACACTTTCTACCGTATCACAACAGCCCGGTGTATTGTTCAGGTTTCAACCGGGTGTTCTGACACTCCAAAGACATCTTGGGGGTCTTTGCAGTTTTTAAGACATTACACATAGTTATGATGATCTGACTCAGTATGCGGTCAAATACATCAGCAGTGATTAATCGTTACTGTTAGTCTTAATGGAACATATTGGCAAAAAGCCTCACAGTCACAGCAGGGGATCAAGTACAGATGTTAGGCACACACACACAATGACCCAGTAATTGGAGTAATACTAAATCCCATGACTCCACAGCTGATCGGAGCTCAAATTGCTTGCAGCTGAGTACACTCCTGCTGGATCGGTTTGGTTTGTGTTTCTGGCTTGTCTTTGGGCGTGCTTGAACAAACTCAATTCCTACTCAAGTATTGGCACTATCACAGCTAACTTAAAAAATCTGTCACGTTTTAATGAAATGGCAGCAATGAAAGTTTTATAAACTGTTTGGATGCGAATCACATGGCAAATAGCCTAATTAAGTTGGTTCTGGGACGTGTCCATAGCTGTTGGCCTCCATTATCTAATTGGCTCTAAAGCAAAACATTCAAATATATGTATGAAAACAGATGCAATTTGTGCACACCAATATACAATATCACTGTCTGGAAAAAAATGTCCCGAAGTATTTTTGCCTGCAGTTTCACAGACCGTAAGCCTATAGTCTAGACTCCTGACTAAATTGCGTGTTTGAGCTGTTTTAACTAAAAGCTACTTGCACTGACTTATTTTATAAAATGTCAATGCCATGTTTAGTCTCAAGATGCACACCAGTTGGGCTCATTTATGAAGTCTACTTAAACATCCTAATTTAACCAAGTAATAATCAAAGACCTTTCTGTGAAATCAGGCCTTTTCTCATATTTCACTAAACGTTTTATTCATCAAAGAATATTGGTAACACTTTACAATAAGGTTCATTATTTAACATTAGTTAATGTATTAACTAACATGAACTAACCATGAGCAATACATTTGTTACAGTATTTGTTAATCTTCGTTGATGTTAGTTAATGATAATAAAGCTGTTCATTGTTTGTTCATGTTTGTTCACAGCGCATTAACTAATGTTAACAAGATTTTAATAAAGTATTAGTAAATATTGAAATTAACGTTTACAAAGATTAAAAAATGCTGTATAAGTGCTGTTCATGCTAACTAATGTAGTTAACTAATGTAGTTAACTAATGTTAACTAATGAACCTTATTGTAAAGTGTTACCAGCAGCACATCTGTTTTCTGCATTGACAATAATACTTACAAATGTTTCTTGTAAGGACCAAACCAGCATATTACAATGATTTCTGATGGATCACTGAAGGATTTGATTTCACAATATTACTTTTCTATTTTTGATTTAAAAATGAGCTTTGGTAAAACAGACAAAAAAAAAAAAATCCAAATCGTATTGCCCCCAAATGTTTGAACAGCAGCAGGTGTACAGCAGGCGCATCTTTGTAGGTGCTAGCGTGTGCTGTAATCTTTCTGATTTTTGGTCATTGGGATGGTGGGGATAATTAGGGAATAAGAATATAATTTGTGATGGAAAAGAATCCATGTTATGATTATTCACACATCACACAGATATACCGAGAAGCATGTGAATGTGTCTGAAATAAGCAGAGTCTAGTGTGGTGACTGCTGTCATGACCTCTGGCGCTCTGCCCTGCCGACTCGGTTTGGTCTTAAAAAGAGCAGCACACATTGACCCTGAAGGCGAAACCAGACCCACTGAACCTCAAACACACACTAACAGACTCACTAGCAAATGTAGGGATATTCTAGCATCATGTACTCCCCAAAACATGCATTGTTATTTTACAGTAGAAAACAACAGGAGTTTATAAGCTCAATGTTTGGCGGTTTCCACTCAATATGGAACAATTGCTTGATGTGAAGAACAAATTGAAATTTTATGTTCATTCTTATGTAGTGCATTTGATTTTGCGTATATTCTCATTTGCACTCTCCAAACACATAATATTACTGCTGCTGGAGCTTCTATGTTGTAAAACAGACACCTTTGATTGACATTAACCGTTAGACCTTTCAAATGATCCGAAAAGAGGAATCCAACACCGTCCTGTCAAGAGAGTGTCAGAAAATTTTGCAGTGCTTTGTGTACGAGTGACTGGGGTATTTCTAGAGAGAGAGGCAAATAGCATACAAAAGTATAACCGAATTATCATTCTCCCATGGCAAGGTCTCTCTCTAATATATTAGAATTTCTTGGTTTAATAATTTTTTTGTTGTTTAAGGAGCATATTTACATAAATGTAAATGTCTAACAATACCAGCCAGACATAATACTAGTGTTATATATGTTTTAGCATCCATGAGGAAAAGACGATGCACGTGTACACAAACAAACCATTTTCACAGTTAACATTTCACCAACAGTCAGAAGAAAAACAGGTTTTGTGTCACATTAGCTCTGAGTCAGATGAAGTGATAAAGAACTGCTCTGTGGAAAAGGTAAGAGAAAGAGAGTGAAGAAGACAGCTGAGAGTTAAGATGTTATCAGAGAGACCGGAAATATTTCTGAACATAGCCCCACCCCGTTTAATTGCGTGGGAAAACGCTTTGGTGGACACACGGCCTATGAGTAAGCTTTTTGCAAAGATCACTGTGGGGTCAAAAACAGAATTATACAATTACAGAATTTTTTAAAACATAAATTCAACATGTAACAAATAATAATAGATCCAAACTGTAAAAATATACAATCTGCTCCACTTAATTGGAACACAATATTGCGCTTTTAAAGGTCCTCTGACATGAAATTTTCACTTTCTGAGGTGTTTTAACATTAATGAGTTCCCCTAGCCTGTAAACCGAGCTTTTGCTATCTTTCTCTGTCTGCCTTTGAGAAAATGAAAGCTGGTTGACGGGTTGACCTTGAATCTCCTCTGTATGATGTCATACCGAGGAAAGGTAACCTTCCCTTTCTCTGCTTTGCCCACCCAGAGAATTTGGCTCGCCCATGAGAAAATGAGCTAGGAAGTACAAACAAGATTTGAGTTTTTCCTCGAGAGATATCATGGCTTGCAAACGAGCAAAGCATGGCAGTTGATCAGTGTTCAAATGTACAAATTACCACACAATTTTTTTTGGTTCCTTCATCCGAGCCTCTGAAGAAACAATGGGTTTCAGCCGACACAGCTTCCCAAAGTTTTGTTTGGTCCAAACATTTCGCTGACTACCGTTTCCTCAACTTGGGCCAATACAGAACTGGCCTCGATGAACTCTGAAAATAAACCGATCGAGCTACCAAGCAACAATTTCTGATGTGTAATTTAGCCTAATAGTTCTTCAGTTAATCTCTCTCTCAACATCGTTCAATACTGTTTATGCATAAGTAAGTCAAGCCAGTGACTAAAATATCAACTGCACATTGTTTCTTTTACACTCTAAAAAATGCTGGGTTGTTTTAACCCAATTTTGGGTAAAATATGGACAAACCCAGCCATTGGGTTACATTTTAAAATTATATTTTTAACCCAATTGGCTGGGTTTGTCCATATTTTACCCAAAATTGGGTTAAAACAACCCAGCATTTTTTAGAGTGTAGTAGGATGAAAATAATCTCATTTAAATTGTGAACATATTATACATAAAGCGATCAAAGAACAATCTTTCCACACAGCGCGAGTTTATCTGGACAACTCGTTATGAAATCAATGACGCACATTACACTGTACATCATCGTGTTTGCATTGGTGAAAGCATTAGAGAGAGTGCAGAAACTGCATTACAGTGATAAGATCTTCATTCTCGCGATCAACAGACTGTCATCTGCTTGCTCAATGCTCATCACGGCAAAATTTTATGTGATGGGACAAGATCTAAATACTTTAAAAACTTCTCACGATTCGTTAATCTCGATAGCTGTAAAAACGTATAATAGCTGTAGTAAAAGTATTCGCGAGAGTTTCACATGTAATATGTAGCTATTTCATATGCAAGCATGTCAGCCAATCACAGCAGTGGCCGGTTACACTGAATCCCACAGCAGACACGCCCCTTCAAAAAGAGTGTTCCAATCAGTGGCTAAAATCAGTCTAGGAAAAATACCTTTTAACTAAATTATGACTATTTTTGATCTAAAAAACATACGAACATTATAAGGGCAACCTTAAAATTGAATTTTATTTTCTTTCAACTAAGAGATGCCGTATTGAACTTCTAATGGTCACATGTCTTCAAGTACGAATTCACAAATCAGAAATGGAATGAAACTTTGGAATGCACTGAAATTTCTTCAGTATGACCATATGTTTCTGGTCTCGCACCACTGGAATGAAAAGTGTAGTGTGATCTCCCCTGAAAGTGGCAAATTTGTAAAAATGTCATCAGAAATGTAGTGAAATGCATTGGTGTAATTTATGGGTGGGACATGTCCCCACCACTTTTGAAACGGCATGGATGTAAATGATACAAATAAATAAAACATCTCTAGTTAACTAACAGAGCATTCATTTAATTCGTTTGTTAAACAAGAGGCAATCTAGCGCTGAAATGTGTTGTTTTTGAAAGCAAGTGATCAAAGTGCTCGTTGCCGCTGCGATCAGTGGCATGGATACAGTGTTCTCATGGATTGCGCTGCCGTGCACAGTCTTCAAACGGACACACGCTTTAATCCGTTATGGAGACTCTATTCGTTCCGTTTTTATAGCAAAGTTACGCCACTGGTGAAATGTCAAACTTAATTTAGAGGACATCTGAAGTGCTCTGTACTATAGCTCAATAAATCATGTTTTACTTCAGATATATCTAGTAATATCAACAGGTTTGTGTTAAGGCATAAGGTAGTGTAATTATCATTCTTATAGAATACCATCTATTATGTTTTTTGTGTTTGTCTGTGTGAAAGAGACATTTAAACTGACTTTGACTATTTTTACATATGAAGAGTTCAGATGCAAAAGCCTCTAAGTGCCATTTGAAATTTTCTTCTACAGTAGAATTATCATTTTTATCAAGCTTGTATGTTTAAGTTCAGTAATTTCACTTAAATTGCAATGAAGATTACCTATTAATTGTCATTTAAGTGAAATTACTGAACTTGAATATATAAGCTTGATAAAAATGACCATTATAGAAGAAAATTTCAAATGGCACTTAGAGGCTTTTGCATCTAAACTCTTCATATCAGGTTTTCTTAAACTGGCAATAAACTGCTGGATCGATGGAGGAAGAGAAAGACTGTGAGGGTGAATGAGGGATGAGTAGAGAGAGAGAGAGAGAGAGAGAGAGAGAGAGAGAGAGGCACATGCATCTCCCTCTGGCCAAAATGAACAAGAACTAGGCCATGCTGTACCGCACCTGAGCAAAGGCAAAACAGCTGCTGCTTCTTTTTTAACTCACCTTTTAGATTTATTGAGGGAAAAAACAACTACTATAACTTTATTTTTACATTAGTGGCAAAACTCAACGTCCCCTACTCCATCCATGAAGGAGCTGCAAGGACAGAATAAGAAATTCAACTTTTGCATGTGTGTGGCAGTGTGTAGTTTAGATCGCATCACTGTCACTGAGCTCTGATGGGTGTCAGATGTGACCTTATAAAACATTGTTTCAAACAAAAGATCACAAGCAAATATTTGCACAAGTCTGATTCTACAAGATACAATTAATTACATTAATATAGTGTGTTAGAGTAAGAAAAAATATTAGATGAGAAAGACCACACTTACCTGTGCTGCAGTTTCATGCTGCTCATATCTAATATGGTGCCTCTATTGGCACAATGTGTTACTGCAGCCAGACCAAAAAAGTAGCGCTGTAGACAGATTACTGTAAAAATGCTACACTTTTTTTATCCGATATTTAATGACCTGCTATTTTGTTTCTAGATCACACATTTAATATAAAAAATAAGTAAAATAAAAGACATGTGATAAAGGTAACATGAAGTTGCATGTGTTTTTTTTAGGAATGGCATGGAATAATTTAAAGAGTTAGATAGCTTTGTTTAGAAAGGATGAAGATCAAAGGAATCTGCTTAGTTTTTAATGAAACGATGCAATTAAGATGTAAATTAGAGATTAAAGCATCTGCTTGTGTGTGTGTGTGTGTAGGCCTGCAGGTCGCCACAAGGATAGTAAAATCTGAGATCACCTTATGGCGACCAGCCAGCATCCACCGCAAGGTAAATGATTTAAAAAACATACTAAATTATGCTTATTTGATAATGTAAAAATGCAGAAAGTTTTCTGTAATAGGTGTAGGGGAATAGAATATAGCTTGTACTATACTGTATAAAAATCAAAGTCATGGGAACTTCACACTGTTTATTAATTTGTTTCTTTTGAACCTGCAATGCTACTTGCAACGTTAATATTTTAAGCTGAAGTCCGGTGTTTTTTTCCTCTGTCGCCATCTCTGTTTGAAATCTGCAATTGCAGTCATTTTATCAACTTAAAATGTATCAACTTTACGTGAGTTGTGCCTCGACACCGCACTGCGTACAGTAGGTAGACAACCAGAATGTGGTTTTTACCGCCGCAGTTTTGCCGCGGCGGTAAAAGTTGAGGTGTATTTGCTGCCTTTGTAGATGAACACAATGTTTGAGAAGAGTGTGAGGCTGTCAGTCACCACGCCGATGTGGATACTGGCATTCAGATTCACCGATTAAGTATGACCAACATAAGAATTTTCGCCAGAAAAAGTCATTTGAACTAGTAAGAAACATTTGTTCTGGTTCTGACATTGCACATCGCGCTGATTAAATCTCGCTTATAATTTATCATATCTCGCAAAACCGTGCAAATTATATTTTGTTCTCAAATTGTTAATGTTAACATCGTCAGCATTGCATCCATCCGATACGTATCCTTGTTTTCGCATGGGTCCAGTTGCAGTCTCTTTTTTTTCTGTATAGCCACTCCGAAGTCCGAACAAAGTCTTTTGCATTTTACAGCGGGTGAATCTGTTGTCACTCATTTGAACCTTTCTGGATCCTTTCTGATAAGTTTAATTATATCAAGTGCTGTGAGAAAAGGCTATAAATCTCACTCCACCTCCACCATCCTCACTCGCAATATAGCTTATACTAGCCAAGATGACTCCTTTGTGTACAGATGTGTATACAGAAGTGACATAATGAAAAGACATGCTCGAATCTCCCGCAGAAATCCACCAGTACCACTGAAATCAAAAACATTATTACAACAAGCTTACCGTTTTAAATCGAGCTACGGCAAGCAGAGTTTTGAACACTGGCTGGTTATGTATTTTCTCAAATGTATTTTGGATCATTTTTAACCCCAAAAAAGCTACGGACTGCAGCTTCTGACAGTGGCGCAACAAAAAAAGAAGACCAGTGTGCAAATCTGCCCGTTTCATAAGCTATATAAAAATGTTAAGTTAATTTTTTATTTTAAATAAAATATAGACTATTCATTCGCTTTTTCCGATTTAACGACTCATTCTTTTGAGTCTGATCTTTTCCAGGTTTAAAATTTGGCCTAAATTATCCGTTCACAAATCAGACTCAACTGATTCGCTTAATGGTTCACTAATCGTTTCTAAATTGTATACGAAATACGAAAAAAAATCTTTTTCGTAATTTGAAAAACGGTGAGTGGATAGTAAAAGTATTTTGGCTGTAGCCTCGTTGGGCTTAAAATGTTGGATTCAAATATAATTAATATATATGAAATGGTTATTTTAATAGAAATATTACAGATTAAACAAACTGGAACCGATTCGCAAAATGAATTGGATTTCCCTGTTGGCTACAGACAAAAAAGGTTAATCGTGGAATGGTGTAGCAGCCTAGGCCTACGACTTGAGAGGTTGCAGTAGAGAATGAACAAGATGTCGAGTGTGTGATGCGTGTGAACCGGTATTGTATCACGTGGTCACAGTCCTTGTTTGTGGATGATATTCATTCATTAATCATAATCACCAGCAAAACGGACACATTTGCGGTCATAAATGTATATGAGAGAATGAAACAAAGGGAGGGAAGAACAACACAAACGTTAAAACAGAATCTCCGCTCTCATCTCTTCTTGAACGTTGCGCGTATCCCAGTCAGAGCGCGAGGATCCGCTGCACGCGCACACACGCTCGCTCACACACTCACTCACGCACAGTCACACACAGACTGAACCAGCCGAGAGAGGGAAGAATGAGGAAGAACTCGCACGCACATTTCAGCTCTCATAGATTTGCTGATAAAGCATCAGATATTTGATCGCTACGGGTCTGTTTGGGGAAAAACAAACGCGTGTATGGAAATCGGAGAGTGCATAATACTCGCGTGGGTCTCTAATCTTTTCTCCACATCATATATAAAAACCTAAACTAATGCGAGCTGGGATACTACTGACTGCTTCCGACACGCACTGTCGTTAACACTCCTACCGCTTTCCCTCAGACTTGCATCTTTACGGAGTACCGTTACGGTAAGAGCACCTTAGCCTATATTTATATGATGTGATTGCATGGAGATTAATGCTATCTGTATCGTTGCACGAGGGTTAATAGGGGGCTAGAGACAAACCGAGTAACATTCATGTTTACGGAGAGTGACCCATTTGATACAGAGGTGCGCTCTCGTGCCCGTCCGGCGCGGTCCGCAGTGGCACGCGGATGATGATTTAACCGGCTGTTCGCCTGCACCTCGTTTTACGGGATTCTGATGTGCACGTGAAAGTTGTATTAAACATGATCCGGTCTCGATAGTCTCTGCGCTTTTGAGCACATGGCGGGGGGGAAAAAAGCCATTGAGGCAACCGTTTTGTCCGAGCAATAAGGAATTGTTATCCCTGATAAGAAATTAGGCATGTCTTCGACGCCTGGGATGTGGGATAACAGATGTTTCATCAGTGGATAGTGTAGAGGTGCTGAATGAGAGCAGTAGGTTGCGGTATATGAATGAGAGTGAACGAGATCTGAGCGCAGTGCTGAATTAAAGCGCTCTGTATTCGGTTCTTTTGCATTTCAGATCAGTAAACCGAGGTTAAATTGATTAAATAATTAAGTGGTTTATTTCATATGAATGTGTGAGTAAGGTCTGCAAGATTTTGCTGTTCACTCTGCCCATTGATGACTGCAGATATTAGTGTGTGACACTGTGGGTGTGTGTCCAATGACCATGCATGTGTTTTGCACCATGAGCAAGTGTTTCATCTTCTTGCCTCAAAGGTTGATTGCCACCCTTTTTCTGAAAATGGATTTTGCAGGGATCGTTTGAATTTAGGTCTGCTTGCTTGTAGTCAAGCACCAGCGTCCCAACCTAAACTTCACTAGATTATTATTATTATTTTATTTAATCTGCGCTCTGAACTAACAGAAACAGCTTGCAGAATGGATTGTCATTCAGCACTAGGCTTAAGGGAGCATCTGGACTTGTTCATGCATTTTGTAGAAATGAACCTGGAGATTAAATTGATAAACAAATTTGACAAATGAATAATCAAGTCCAGATTCTCCAGAATATTTTTTTACCTAACAATTCTGGAACAGGCTTTTTAGCAAATACTGTTAAAACGTTCCTAAAATGTCAGACTTGAATCAGTGTCAGACACCTTATAATATAACAGCCATTTTTGACACCACGTATGTTGTTGCTTGTTAGTGATCAGTGGTTTTATTTTTCTCCATTTTCTCTTCTTTCTCCTGTTCTCTTTCTATTATAGCAGAAGTTTGTCACAGAGTAAAGAACGATGAGGCTTCATGAGACCTCCCCTCGCCTCTTCCTGAGCTTTCAGTGTCTTGTCGTCTTGGTGATACTGCTCTTTAACGTCCACCATGTGACAGCAGAACATGCTCCGGACCAGAGCCAGGATCATAGTTCTCCTGCCAACAAGTCTTTGTCCTGTGGTGGGACTGTCAGATGTGCACCTGGAGTCATCCTTCCAGTGTGGGAACCTCCAAACCCTTCCTTTGGGGACAAGGTAGCCCGAGCCACGGTTTACTTTGTGGCACTGGTATACATGTTTCTGGGAGTTTCTATTGTTGCTGACCGCTTCATGGCATCCATTGAGGTAATCACCTCACAGGAGAAGGAGATCACCATTAAGAAACCAAATGGTGAAACGACCACGACAACTGTACGCATCTGGAATGAAACTGTGTCCAACCTCACCCTCATGGCTCTGGGGTCATCTGCCCCTGAGATTCTGCTCTCGGTCATTGAAGTGTGCGGCCATAACTTTGAAGCTGGTGACCTCGGACCCTCCACCATAGTCGGCAGTGCAGCTTTCAACATGTTCGTCATTATTGGAATCTGTGTCTACGTGGTGCCCGACGGAGAGCTTCGCAAAGTGAAACACCTGCGAGTTTTCTTCGTCACCGCCACTTGGAGCATCTTCGCCTACTTGTGGCTGTACCTGATCTTGGCTGTAATCTCACCGGGCATCGTCCAGGTGTGGGAGGGTCTCCTCACTCTTTTCTTCTTTCCGATTTGTGTGGTCTTCGCTTGGATTGCTGACCGCCGGCTCCTGTTTTACAAGTATGTTTACAAGCGCTACCGAGCTGGCAAGCACCGCGGCATGATCATAGAGACGGAGGGGGACCGTCCTCTGCCATCCAAGGTGGATATCGAAATGGATGGGAAGATGCTGAACTCTCACGCAGTGGACTTCTTGGATGGAACTCTGGCTTTGGAACTGGAGGACAAAGACCTAGATGAGGAGGAAGCTAGGCGTGAGATGGCAAAGATCCTGAAGGAACTGAAGCAGAAACATCCCGATAAAGAAGTGGAGCAGTTGATTGAACTTGCTAATTACCAGGTGCTCAGCCAGCAGCAGAAGAGCCGTGCGTTCTACCGATGCCAGGCGACCCGCTTGATGACCGGAGCAGGTAACATTCTAAAGAAGCATGCGGCGGACCAGGCTCGTAAAGCAGTGAGCATGCAAGAGGTGCGCAGTGACACTGGAGAGAATGACCCCATTTCTAAGATCTTTTTTGACCCTGCCTCTTACCAGTGCCTGGAAAACTGCGGAACTGTGGCGGTCAATGTGGTTAGGCGGGGAGGCGATCTCAACCAGACCGTGTCGGTGGAATTCCGTACGGAAGATGGAACCGCGAATGCTGGCTCAGACTACGAATTCACCGAAGGCACTGTCGTTTTCAAGCCAGGTGAGACGCAGAAGGAGATCCGAGTTGGAATTATTGACGATGACATCTTTGAAGAGGACGAGAACTTCCTTATCCACATCAGCAATGTCCGTGTGCTTCATGAGGGTGATGAGCCAGAGACCACAGAGGCCAATCACGTGGACACCATCGCAACACTCGGTGTGCCCTCCACAGCAAGCGTCACCATCTTTGACGATGACCATGCTGGAATCTTCACATTCGAAGAGCCAGTCGCCCACGTTAGTGAGAGTGTGGGCGTCATGGAAGTGAAGGTCCTGCGCACGTCTGGCGCCCGTGGGGTGGTGTCGGTGCCGTATAAAACCGTTGAGGGAACTGCCCGTGGAGGAGGAGAGGACTTTGAAGACTCCCATGGTGTTCTGGAGTTCCAGAACGACGAAATCTTGTAAGTCATAGTCTCATATTTACTGTCAAATGTGTTTGGGTTCTTGTCCTGATGAGTCACTCCTAAAATATCCCTGTTAAGAAGAACCATTTTAGAATTTTTTTTTTTTAATTTAAAATCTTGATTTCAATTGCGTTAGTATAGTGCCTTGTCAGAACAGGAATGCCATGCATGTAAGATATTTTTGAATTGTATGTGCCTGATGGAGTGGCATGCTTGATGCTAAGTATTTTGCTCTGTGACATCATTTTGATGCCACTATGATATCAGTGTGCAAAAAGCAGCCGATGGAGGATGTCATCAAAAAGAAAATCCCCAGATACACTTCTCATCTTCTCCTCTTCTCCATCTTTTCGTGTGTCTTTCATTCACAATTCTCTCTCTTTAGATTTTAGCCTCAAAGCCTGATCCCTTTGAGTCAGTGTGAATGATGATTATAATGATTGTAATATCCTGTCTGGCAGATGTTTGACTGTTTGGTTTCCTGGTTATTTATTAATTATTGTATTGATTGACCGCTTTTTGTAGTGTGTGTAATGTTTAATGAGGCTTCTTTTTGCTTTTCACTATAGCCTTTGACTCAATTTTTCCCTTTCTGGAGATGATGCATGCTGCCCGTAGCTTGTCATGACTATATTCCCTGTTGAAAAAAAAAAAAAAACACATCTTAAAACAACCTAAGCTGGTCTGATTTGGTCTCCCATCCTGGTCAGGCAGTTTTGTTGGCTGAATTAGAGGGGTTTGGGGCACTTTTTAATCAGGCCACCCAGCAGCACACCGTCTTGTCCAGGCTGTTAGACCAGCAACTTAAACCATCAAAGATCAGTATACCAGCTATGTTTTTTTCAACAGTGTTTGTTCAGGTTTATTGCCCTAGAAATCCCATAGATTTGCCGTTCTGACATTGACAACAACTAAGCTGCAGATCATAGAGTGAGTGCTTTGTTGTTTGCTGACAAGCTTTTGCTTGACATGAGAGGGAAGCCTCAAAGCTATCTTTAACATGTCTCCTGCACCTGAGCAAAGGTTATTGAAATTGAAAAATCAGCACATCTGCATAAGATGCTCAGTAAAACAGAAAACTGTCCATCTGTCCTGGTATAAAAGACGTTAGGCAAGCACAGTGACCGATTGTAACAGGCCAGTGTATATTTTAACCAGATTCAAAGCAGATGTTGAGGGTCAGACTTTCAGGGGCCTGTTGGCCTGTTGCATACTTTCCATAAAGCAAAGCTGTGCGCGCCTTTAAGTGGATTTTAATAACACTCCTGTAATGAAATGATGAAGGGATAGGGGGTGTGTCATGCCCTGTGCTGTAGACAGGATTGTGGCTGCCTTAGTCTTTCAGCTCAACTCACATTCAAGAACTCCGATGTCTTGATTTCCTTCGGATCTTAAAAAAAATTCCAGAACGTATAATTAGAACATTATCTCAGCATTCTGGAATATGAGTGTGGAACAAGGTTGGAATGCAGGGTTACCTCACTGTGCTGGACTGGGATTCATCGCACTTTCTGAGCCCTTTTGGAACTGTTTACTAAATACAGCTCTGTGAATTTTTATTATTTGCTCCAAACAGTATTTGACTATGCTCAGAAACATATCAGTGAAAGATGAATGGACTGCCAAACTCTCCCTGTACTGCCAAACTGTTAACATCATAGATCTGCTTGTGGAAACACAACTTTTTATTCTCTACACAGAATTGTGTGGTCTCACTGTCACACAGTAGATCATCTAGATTGAAACTCATCTCGTGGGGTAAATATCAGTTCAGTGCCTTCTGGGTCTAATGGTTGTGTTTCAGTGGTATCATGGGATGTTAAGAAGTCTTGGCCAGATCTCATAGAAGGAGACAAGGCTGAGAAACACCATGCTGCAATGCCCTTGAACACAACCCAGAAGCAAGGCAGAATGGATTGCTCTGGAAAAGAGAGAAAAGAAAAAAGTAAAAGGGAATGAGAAAATAGATGATCTACATCTCAGAGCCAGAGGCAAACTCCACCCTAATTTCAGTGTCACAGTTTGTAAGAGAAACACAGAACTAAAGTTGGAGCTCCTTGCAGGCTTGTAGTTTCTTTACTCCCATTGGATTCTTCCGAGGATCAGGAGCGCTGGCGTTAACTGATAAACAGATTTCCACAGAGCTAGAGCACTCGTCAATCACAAAGTTCTACAAATCCCTTGATCCTTGCATGTTTGTTTATGAAATATTTGGCTTATTGATTATTCCAGCTCCCAATGTTGTACTGCAGTCCTGCAGATTTTACAAGTTGAAAATTGTACAAGTCTACTTATGAGTTCTACATAAAGCAGGGTAGTGGTAAATTGTCTTTTTTTGTGCATTTAAGGACTTTTACTTTCTAATTGAGTTCCTTGATTTTTATTTCATTTGAATTGTAGCAAACAGAATTATTTGAAATTGTATTTTTACGTAGAAAAGCAAAGATTTGCAAGACAATTTTAATCAATGGCTTGACGGAGCCTTGTTTGAAAGTTCAAACAAATATATTTTGATAGATGGATCGAGGGATAATTTTTCATTCTGAAATTTCCACAACCCTGGGTTTCCTGTATTAATTTCCACCTAATCCCCGGCCAAACAAAAGATATAGCCCACAGTCACAGTGCACACAGATTCAGAGTACTGTACATTGTTAACTGGCATTTTGACATTTGTGCTCTTAAAATGCCAGGGCACTGTGTGGCAAGGAGAGTCATCCAGTTTTATGTGTGTATGTGGATGTAGCCTATGTCATTTTGAAGCAGCCATTGGTTAGATGTTCTTAAAGCAGTCGTGTTTATGGGATTATGTGTGTGTAAATACACTGTTATAAAACGGTGTGACAAATGACATCTGTATCTGTATCTGACAACTTAATCATCAGACCGTCCCACTGGACAGACTCTGAATGAGATGAAAGAAGGAATAACTGAAGGAAAACATAAGGGGGAGAGAAATATGAGAGAGTGGCTGTGTTTAAAAAACATTTTGAGATGCGCATTTTAGGCATCACAGACTATGGGCTCTATCTTGCACCCGGCGCAAATGACTTTATACAGAAACGCATGTGTCATTCCTATTTTGCACGCGCACAAAGCAGGATTTTTCCCTCAAATGACGCGCTCCCTGGGCAGATCGGCGCAAAAAGGAGACCAGAAAAAACCTGGTCTAAAGTCAGTGGCGCGTTGCACGTTGTTTATAATGCTATTTTAAGCGCACATGCTTGGCCATAATGTAGCGGGTGCACAACGAGCATACACTTTGATTCTCTCATCAACACAGATGCAGCAGTTTTTATGTTTGCAAATCATACATTATAACAAGGAAAAATATTAAAACATGAGGGAAATCATTGTGCTTTATGGAGATGAAAAAACCTTATTACCCATTCATTTTTTTAAGGCTAATTGTAGTACTGAAGGATAAGACCTGTTTGATAGTGGCAAGAAACATACGTATATAATGTTTAACCGACGATGATGTGCGAGGGTTTCTCCCATCCCCATACAACGTCACTTCTGTCTTTCACTGCCCTGACAAGAATGTCGGCCTCATCGGCTGTGAACGCTCCTGGCGCGCGCCTGGTAAACCCGCCGTTAAAATTAGAATCTGTCATGCAACATGCGCACCTGCTCTTAAAGGGTACGTTGGATGACGCTCTGATTTGTTTATTTCACGTTACGCCCAAACCACACCTATGAATAACGAAGCTACATCAGACCAATCCCTTTTAGATTTGCGCCAGGTGCAAGAGGCATTTATCCTGCTGGGAAAATAGCAACAGCGCCGGGACCCGCCCACAAGTTACTTGCGCTTTGCGCTTTTACACTTGCATTTCAGATCGTTAAAATAGGGCCCTATGTCTAAAAAGTGCTGTGGACAGCTCGCTAGGTTTTGAAATAATTTATATGAATTTATATTGAATTTATATTGTGCAATAAGTGCATTGTATATATGTGTATATATATATATATATATATATATATATATATATAAATGATGTATTATATAGAAATAGAAAATATAGGCTAGAATTTTATAATTATTTAATTGTTTTTTCCTTGCGTATTGGTGCTAAACAGCACCTGAAAATGTTACTTGATGAAAATAATTTCAAATGTTTCATATTTTAAGCACTTTATGATACAGCTGACATAAAATAACCTGAGGTTCTCATTTAGTAAAATTTCACACCTTTTTATGTATAGTGACAGATTCAGGCGTTTCAAAAAGGTGTTTGATCCGCATTATCTGTAACCTATCTAAACTAGATTGGATATAAATGTTTTTTTTTCCTTCACATAGTGTTGCAAAGACAGCAGTTTCTCCCTGAAGTCAGAGGGCAATTGCTAATCCATTACACTTCATCATTCCTACGCCACATCAAAGAGGCCGCCTCAAGGATATTGATAGGCAAGTACGTCAGTACATAGCTGAAATAAGAAATGATGGGTGGGTATGTTCAGCTCTTTGGCGATTTTAAGTGCCTTCAGCTGGATTTTTTTCTTTTTCGGCTACATACTGACACACTTGCCTGTCAGTTCCTTCCAGGCGGTAAGCTTTTCTTTGTCTTTTTGGGATGGCCATCTTCTAACATTATACTCTGACACTGAATTTCTTGGCTACTTAATGAGAGTTGTTTGACTCGTATTTACATGTATTTGGCCTTTTGTTGTGGGTGTATTGTTGACATGGAAACGTTTAGACCCTGAATACAAAACGACCCTATTTTTTCAGATGTATTTCCAAGAAAAAAACATTTTTTATTTTGAACAATACGGTACATCCATGTAGGTCATTCTTGCAGTTTGACTTCCATCTAACCTAATAGGGTTAAACTGGCTAAAGGGTATGTTTACACGACAACGCTATGCTTAAAACGGTGACTTTGTTCCTTTTGAGTTTTCCCCGTACAGACGACATCATTGTCAAAACGATCCCCATTCACACGGATTCACAAAAACGACAAAAAATGCTGTATTTTGCTGCCAGGCCATTAGATGGCGCTGAAACACTATAGATTGAACACAAAATACGCATGACGTCATCATTTTCACAGATTCAAGTTTTTATTGTTTACAGGAAGACTGAATTCAAAAACTTGCATTTTGAAACCTGTTTTTGAAAGTTTGCGTTTTCAGTCTCCCAAAACGCCAATGTCGTGTAAATGAACGGCCAAAACGCGTAAAAAGTTTTACGTTTTTAGTTGAAAATGGTGTCGTGTAAACAGCCCCTAAATGACAAAATCTAAGTTTATTTACCTGTCGAAGCCATTTGGTGCTTGGCAAGTGCTTATTTTTGACAATAAGTTAAGAAAAAGAAAGAGAAAGATGAAGAGAGCAATCGATTCAAGGATAGAGAATTATAGATGGGTAAAATGAGAAAGTGAAAGCGAGAGACATGGTCAGTTTTGAAGTGTTAATCTGCTCTGTCTCATTAGAGCCTATAACAGCTGCAGGAAACAGCATAACTAGAACATTCACACAACACATACACGCCACAGGCAGTTAGACACAAGCTTACGTACACAGTGGTGAATGGGATGACCCGCAGCCCCTGACCCCATGTTAAATATCTCATGATATTTTGGTTAAATTTGGTTCGATTTTAGAGAGATTTCACATACCATTTGCTTAGACTTTTAATGCTACACAGATCAAATATTTATATTCACAGGATATGCCAGGTCCGCACAACAAAACTAGCCAGTGCCCAGTCAAAAATAGCCCAATGCTACTTCCTTTGTTTAGGTGTGTGGGTCTGAGCACCAAATTTGTACACCCTGTGAGACCTTTAACTTGCAAAAAAGAAAATCCACATGTGACAATATATATATACTATATATATATATATATATACAGTACATTGTTTTTGTAAGGGATAATGTACATACAGTGGGTTGTTATCTCTGAATAAACCTAAACTTATTACACGGCTACTTGTCACATAAGTAAAAAAATTAGACACGAAATAGTTGAAATATTTTATTAGGTCTTTAATCGCAAAGATAATTGGAGAAAGTAGTTGCTCGGACATTTAAGGACATTTAAGAGATACGGTATACAGTCATACCACATTCATTGCACTGCATTTTACCACATAAATAATAATGGAGATAGATATTGATTTCAGATTAAACTGTTTCAAATTAAATAGAAACTGTTTGTGTCCAACAGTGTACAAAACAATAGTCACAAAACAGCAGATACGTTTGTATGAAACGAGAGAGCGAGTCCATGATACTGGATTGCATAATTATATAACTACACAAAATACTGATTTGACTGAGTTTTAACACATTGCAGAAATGCATCCATTCACACACTAGACATGCTTCTACACACTTATTAGCACTCTTTAAATGTATTTTAAAGGATAGTTGCTGTCTCCTTATTGACAATAAAGAATTCAATTATTCAGTTAAACTTATTAATATTTTTATATTATTTCCATAAACTTTTGGAGCAAAGAAAACTTCACCTGTAAGGGTCAATCACTCATTTTAAATCTAATATGATATTTAAAAGCAATGAGTGCAGCTGATTACGGTTCTGAATGATGTGTAAAGCTTGTAATAAGTTACTGTGTGTAATAGCAATCCATTAAATATTAATAATGAACCCCAATATTACCCAATAATGAACCCCAATTGGCCTCCTCAAATCTTTGTCTGTTTTTCTTAGTCAATTCAATTCAAATTGCTTTATTGGCATGACTGTACATATTACAATATTGCCAAAGCTTGTAACACATAGCATAGTGAAGACATCAATAAAAACAAAGTATTATAACAACTTAAATTGAAATGTACAAATTAAATTAATTGCAAAAAATAACAGTGTAACAGATTATAAATTCTATGAACGTTTGATACCACAGTGTTTTAACATACATATATACACACATATACAC